>APFE031267740.1:143161-160631 GCA_000404065.3 Pinus taeda
ACAGAACAGGGCTATAAATTATTCTGATTTCCTGGAAGAAATTAAAAAATGTATTAGATATACATATGAGTACTTTGACATTGCTGATTCAGTTTGGTGGGAGTCGTTTTTCAATAATCAAA
This sequence comes from Pinus taeda, assembly GCA_000404065.3. Classification (NCBI taxonomy): domain Eukaryota; kingdom Viridiplantae; phylum Streptophyta; class Pinopsida; order Pinales; family Pinaceae; genus Pinus; species Pinus taeda. The sequence goes on from APFE031267740.1 coordinate 143,284, forward strand.
GTGATATCATTTCGACAACAATAATTGAAGATATACCTTTGAAAAATCCGTTTATTTGACCACAAAATGTGTTGAATTAACATGAGGAAGTAAACGTTGTTGAACAACAACAATCTCAAGGTATTATTAATTCTTCACAGGCAGTGGAAAGAGAGATGTATATTGGTTCTAGAAGATCTCGTGCACAACGTGAAGCCATGGAAGACTTTTATAGGGGTTCATTACAGGGTATTAAGGAGGGTTGCATGATTGCAGTGCTAATATATGGAGATCCCAATGGCTATCCATTTTGGGTTGCTAAAGTTATAAAGGTCTTTACAGAAAATGAGGATGTTACAAGTGTTGAAGTACATTGGTATGCCACAAATACACACCCATTCAATGGTGTGTATAAGCCAGAGATTGTAGTTGACAAAAAAAATGGCGAAAAAAGAAAAAGAAAGGGTACAAATGTAAATCGCCGCTGCACAGACATATTAAAATTGGAGGATTTAGACATATTTGTTTATGACTTCAATTTAACAAAGAGAGGAACTCTTCGCTTCGAGACGATAGAGATTCTGAAAAGGTTGTTACCAGAAGGAACAATGTTGACATGGGAGTCACCTGAAACCAGTCGTAGATCTAGAAGAATTTTGAAACCTGAAATGTTGGGCATGCATGTGGACTCAGATGGGGCACTAGTTGATGAAAGAGAAGAATATGGAACATCTTCATCAGCATCCAGTAACTCATCTGAAGATGTGAATTCTGATGGTGTGCCAGAAAACATGAGTGATTTTGAATAATTGTTTAAGACAGTTTATATCACTGATGTATGCATTGTATCTTCAAATAAAATTAATGTTTTCCATATGGTGTTAAATGAGAAGTTATGAGGCATTTTATGTTGTTGGATTATATGTCTTAATTATGATAAATTTTATTGTTTAAAATATTTACAATGTAATATTAAATTAGAGATATAAAATATGTTTTATTCAATATACAAATAATGACTTTTGAATGCATTTAGTGATGTAATTTGTTCATAATGTCATGGTTTTTTCATTTTATAGTTGAAAAAATTACATTTTTTTTGTATCTAGCATGTTATGGTTGAAAACATGTTAAATTTATACTTAGGAAAGGAAAATGATATTCTACCAAAAACATTAGTGTGTTTTTTCGCGCATAAACAACTTTCTTTGACACATAAAAATTTGGTTTTATTAGCATTTGTTTTAAATTTTGAAAATTGACCCTAAAAAAAAATCATTGTTCCAGTGTCATCACTTTCTTTTTGAAGCTATATTTTGCACGAAAATTTCATAGTAAATTTTGTAGTCACTGCCAATTTTAAAACATGTTCAAAATTGATGCCTAAAAAATAAAAATATCGTTCCAGTATACACACTTTTTGTTTTCAGCACTGTTTTTAATGTTTTTTTGGGGTTTTTTGGCTAGAGTTCCCGTTTTGAGTTTATAGTTCCCATTTCAAAGTTTACATTGTTATATGATGCACCGTTGTTTGTTCAAAAATTTAAATTTTCATCACGATGTATCACACTTATGCAACAATGTGCACGTATAACCTTTTCGCACTAATATGGAACTTTCATATTATCGAACATATCGAGCTATAGCTATATTTTTAAATATTATTTTTGCGGTGCAATTGCAAAATATAAATGCACTAGGAATAACACATGAACATAAAATTTATAGCTTTCCTTATGCATTTATATTTACAAAATGCACTGCAACGACAACAGTGTGTTATGTTCACACATTGAATTCTTATGCACCCTATAAATTTACAAGGTGCACCACTATCAATGTGAGCTGAACATATTGAGTGCATCACGCAAGGATTTTTTTTTTCAAAAACAACAGAAGTTGAAGCTAATTTGCAATTCTAATCCCCTAAAAATTTAAATTAGAGAGAAAGATAGACATTACTTGAACATTTGGTCATTGGAGAGGAATTGTTGACATGTAATGGAGATTTTATTTTTACCATGATTTGAAAATTTTTAGAAAGTTAGAAAGTGAGCATGGTATGGAAGGATGGGGAGCAAGAGAAGCACCAAAGTTAGGATGCTTGCATGAGGCAAGAGTGGCACCATTGCTTCAGATCTCTCCAACACTGCAGGTGGTTAAAATGAAATCTACAGCTAGGAGTTTTTTTTTACTTAACCCTCGTCAAGTGTGTTAAGATAACCACACCAATGCAGAAGATATCGAAGAGCACCACATTTCTTAAAAATTTAAAAATTATAGTGGTGATTTTTCTTGGTATCTATGGGGTTGTTCTACTACATGAAGTGCACCGATTCTAGAGGTGTATATAGTATCGAAAATTTTAAAAGCTTAACCTTTTTGTAGTGCTATCGATTATTCAAGCACTAGAGCATTGTGTTAGTTAGCACACTGTGTTTTTTTATTTTATAAGACCAAATTTTCCATGGTGCACCATGTTTTATATGACGTCAGTGTCTGTATGGATAGTAAATCACCTGTATGTTTGTACATTGTAGACGTACCATCCAAAAAACCTCCTCTATGGCATCTGCCTTCCCACCTCTGCTAGAAACAAATTTTTGGGCTATTTTTATCCTCCGCTAGAATGTCTTTTCCTTGTAGTGTATCATTTTTTCTACATTTCAAATGCATCATACAAATGCATATAATTATAAAAGAACACTTATTTATCCATATTACAAGCGCACTAAATAATGCATTGTAGTTATAAAATATTGGTTATTTGTGGTTGAAAATGCAAAACCCTATGCATTAATGAAGCCACATCTTTATTATTTATGTGAATGCTAAAATTAGATTTATTATGTTTTTGACACATAAGAAGGCCTTAATGTCCTTTTTTTGTTGCTATGGATCCTTTAGAATATCATTTACTATCTTTGACCTTGATTTATTTAAACCACGTACTATGGCGATAATGCAATCATCATAAATCTAAGATCATAATACTTGGAATGTACAGAACCATAATTATGATATCAAATACAAGCCTCTTACTGATATGCTACTAGTTCCATTTGATCACTCTTCATTAGTAACTACTACCACTGCATTCAAGATGAAAAATCTCATGTGTACTAAGGAGTATAACAATGGGAGATATTATCACTGCTAAAAGTAAAAAATTGAGGGGCATATGTTCACCTAAAGAATGGCACCTTATTCATAAGGGAAATAGGTTGGCATAGTGAAAGATAGAGATATTTCCCTACATGTTAATATAGAGAAACATTTCTCTGGACCCTTTGAAAATACAAAATGGAAACAACAAGAAGCTCTCTGAAACCTCTAGATTTATACTTTGTGAGACTCTTTCCATACTTTAGAGCAAACTCTGACCCCTGACCTTGTCAATATACCTTGTTTCTTCAAACAACTTGACATGAAATCCGAATATGGCCAAGTTTAACAAAGTGCTCAAAACAATGATGAGGACATGAGCCATGGTGGCGATACTCTTGTAACCTCTGAGTAAAGAAAAGGAAACATCGATGGTGAATAAAGAATGATGTCTGGTGGTTATTAATGTCCTACCCATATGTAGATTTGATCTTGGAACAAATGATATAGATAACCATATGGTAGTTGTAATTTGTTCGAGAACCGAGAACAAATTCTTTGTGCCAACTGAATGGAACTAATTGTTTCAAAGCATGTCAATCATATTAATCTAATAATATTTTTCATTTTATTAAAATAATAATGGGAAATATTCCCAAAATTAGTATGTACATTCTAGGGATATTACATTCTCCCCCCTAAAAATAACACTTTTCTCAATGTTCATCTCTGTCATGAACCCCATATATATGTTTTCTTTTATAGACAATATGCAATGTTTCATCATCACTTATTTTGTGGCTAATCTATAGTTTTTGTTTATGTCTTACAACATGCATATATGTACAAGTTTTAAGTGTCAATTGAAGTTAACTCCATAGTTTTACTTATACTACATTACAAAACCCTTGGTTCTAATTTATCATTTCAGAAATAGGAGAAGGTCCCTCAAACCTTGATCGTATTCACTTATGTTTTTTTGTTTTTTCATATGCTATATTATCTGGATTTATGGTATTAAGGTCATTCAGGCTCATCCCACCCAAGTTTCTCTACCTATAATTGATGCTCACATTTTTTTCATGTATTATGGTGTGATAGCTCTCCTTTCCCCATGGGTCGCTTTATACACAACAGTGGGGTGTTAACCCTCCTTCTCATATATTAAATATACATATTAATAACTGGCACACACTAGCATTGGGAACAATAATCCAATTTGATACATACACCTGGGTTCATTATGAATTTCTCCTCTTAAGTGTATTGGCACACTCTACTGATATTTAAATCGTTACCTAAAGTTCCTACCCATTTATTTATTTCCCTTGCTATTACAACATTGAATAATTAATCTCTCAAAAATGATACCCCACCTCGACTTGAATATATTGAAGGTTTTATGCTAAGACTAAACCTCCTTCTGGTATGTTTTTGTTAGACTCCCTTTGAGGATTTTTTTGCATAACTTTCACAACATTTAATGCATTTAACTGGGTTCAGACCTTAGGTAGTGTGGTGAATCTTGGGTGACCACGTAAGAAATATCCATGTGATAGTCACATGGTCTTCTGGCATACTTCTAGTCGCATAGAGATTGGTGCAACATCCAATGGACATGAGCCCCAATCAGTATCCCCACCCAGTGGTTTGGTCATTCTTCGTTTCATTTGGGGTTTCATGTACTCCTATATCTCAACGTTGTTAAACCTTAGCACTTCCACAATGGAGATTCAACTGAAAGGATAATGCCTGATGTTTGTGTTCAGAGTATTGTGGAATTTCGTTCGTATATTAGCACTCCTACCTGACATGGGTACCGAATTTAACTAGGTTTTTCTCACTTTCGTTATCTTACCCAGGTACCTTCTCTAATGGTCTTTGCTCTGGTGGTTTAAAAAATTGTTTGCTGAATCCTTCTATATTTTCTTGATACCAAAATTTGGATTATTGCCATAGTTTGATTCTCATTTTTTTTTTCATGCTCAGGATGAGGTTAAGGCCTCACACTTTACTTTTATATATTGAAAAATATTCTTTTAATGGAGTATAGGTAGCTATGGTATTTTTTCTTCCTTGTATTCTCCTTCGGCTGGATTATTATCCACCCTTATTAACACTACAAATAACTAGGGTTTGACATGAATTGTTGCAAAGAAGGGCATAAGCAGCTGGGTTCTTTTACAGGTATGTAATAGATGGTATTTCATTTTTTTATACATTTACTCTATGTTATTCCATATTTTCCTTTTCAGATTGACTCTGGTGATTCTAGCATTGTTATGCAGGTAACTCTCTCTTTTGGTGTCTGGGTATTTCAATTCTTAGTCCAGTCCAGTATGACCATCCTTAAGGTGGTGTTAGTGATCCAGATTTAAAAAGGAATGTAACAAATTATAGGGATAATCATAAATACAGAAATACAATAGAAATAATACTTCATTTCATTAATGTAAAATAATAAAATATGCTTACAAACAGAAATGGAAATAAACTAGCCCGGGAAATCGTAGCTTATCTCTAAGGAGAGATGTGGTGGCTACATGCCTCTAAACTATCTTACAATGAGGCTCAAAGGCCTATTTATTGTTCAGAAACAATGTAAAACCCTAAACATCCAAAAATCGAACCCTAGGAGATGAAGCGCTAAACTATGGGTCTCGTTTTGGGTAAATTGGTACATCAACTTCTCGGGGTTGTAACTTTGGCATACGATCTCCGTTTGACGCACACAATACCTTGTTAGAAATATCTATCCAAGGAATACAACTTTGGGATGAGAAATATTGGTCCATGGACCCATGTTTCTCCCATTGTTCCCAAAAAACTTTGTTTAGGGCCTCAAAACGGCTCTGAAGTTTGGGACTCGAAAAATTGCTAAGAATAGTAATTTGTGCTACAACTGAGGAAAGTGAAAAAATGAAAGAGACAATTGTCAGGGTCCAAGTGGGATATATGGGTGGCCACCAACATCCACCTAGATCATTCCTCCCCCCTTAGGAATCAATGGTCCCCATTGCGTTGAGTTCCTCCATGAGATGAGGAAACTTTTGCTGAACTTGGTCCCTAGTGAGCTATTCTACACCCTACAATGTGCCCACTAATGGTGGGAAGCATGGTCGAGGGTGGTCCACATTGAACACTCGGTGGAAGCGCAGGAATAGAGGAATGATGTTCTCTAAAGAATTGTTTCCCACAACCTTGGTAATGGTGTAAGGACCATATCAGAGTGGTCCGAGCTTCTGATGGGCTCTTGTAAGGCGTTCTTTCTGTAGATGCAACCAGACTTTGTCACCCACCTGAAATGTATGTGGTACTTGATGGTGATCTTGTCACTACTTGTACTTCACATTTTCCAGAATGGAGTGGTCATAGATTGGCCTATTAGGTAGAGGTGCTACGAAAGTTAGGTTGGATGAATGCTTGACCTGACAGTGCAACGGTACCCCTGTGGGTGAGGAGAAGATATCCTTTTCTTCTTTCATGACCGTATCTACATGCTTCTGCTCCGTGGAGGAACCCTTCCCAAGGGCCATGGATGTAGCTATGATCTTCCCCTTACTTTGAGAGAGAACTAGACAAAAAATAAATTTCATAGTCCGGGAGATGATCTTACTACCTTTCTTACTAGAGATCAAAGAGGTGGTGGTAGGTGGGGCTACCTTTGGTATCTTATATAATGAATTTCCCAAATAAATAATAACAGTACAAGGCCTTGACTCATACACAACATGTCACCTCCACAAGTATGGTTGGCCTAATAATACATCACAAACATCAAGAGGTGCAACACCACATAATACCTCATTTGTGAAGGGCTTGACGCTATAGGGAAGGCACCATTGTTGGTGGACTCAAAGATCTCATCCTTGCTGAAGCCACCCAATGTTGTATGACTACGGGTGTGGTGTGGTCGGCAGGCCCAGCGGCTTCACAACCTCTGCCGAAATGAGGTTATTTTGGCTCCCACTGTCAATAATGAATTGCAGTGGTGAACCCTTCACCCACATCTATGTGTGGAAAAGATGCTCCCCCTCCTTTGGATCTTCAGGCTCATTCTTCTGGACCTTGGTGGTGGCAATAGTGGCGCAAGGCTCCGCATCAATGATTTTCTTCCCTTTGTCATTCCCCTTGTTAGGTTCTGACTCAGGTCAGAACATGAATCTGATTCTGAAGCCTTCGACTCGGCCACTAGTGACTACTTTGTCTAACACTCACTTGTGTTATGAGTGGGGCTCTCATGGAACTCACGCCACTTTCCTGTTTCTTTCTTTGACTTCGTGGTGTTTCTCTTTTCTTGCAGTTTCGATGGGTTGTCTTGGGTCACCCCGCCTTGGCTTTTTCCTCTGTTCTTCGGATTCACAGATCCAAAGTCTCGCTTCTTTTGTTTAAACTTCTGCTTGATCTTGACAGTGTATTGTTATGTCGCGTCGAGTGAGGAGATGTTCAGGAACTCCATCTCGTCCTAGATGTACCTGTGTAGGCAACCATAGTATTTGAGTACCAAAAGTAGCTCAGAATCCTTGATACCCAACATTGTGCAAAGGGTATGAATAATATTTGTGAACTCTGACACATCTTTGTCCCTTCCCTACCATAGCGTGGTCCAGTTTATGTATTTTTCCTCATAGCTCTTGACAGGGTAGTACTGCTCCTTGATGGCATCGCGAAATGAATTCCAAGTGGGTGTGGCTGAAAATTGTGAGCCCGTACTTTCATCCTTCTACTCGCAATAGGTTTCCCACCAGTCTTTGATATGGGGGGCTATTTTGAAAAGTGCAAAAGTGATATTTTCTCGGCTGGAAAAATCATGAACATAAAAATAGCCTTCTAGCATATTTAACCATTTATCTACAGCGTCTGCATCTATCTGACCCTCAAATATGGGAATGTTAAAGTTAACTTGTACCTTACAGGGTGTGGTGCTTCCAGAGTAGCTGCTGGAAGTAGATGTGTCGCCCCTCGGTAGCCATTGAAGGATCTAGGAAAAGTTATCCATCATCGTGTTCCTTAGTCGCTCAAGGGCTTCTTCAAGCAAGATTTTGATAGGATCTCTTGCCCCCTCATCTTTCTTTTCATTTTCCATGGGAGGCCGTAAGGATTTGTGAGGCCGGTCTTGCAAAGGTTCGACGAGTTCAAGCCCTAACTCGTTATATCCCGACCTCGTTAGGGACATGCAAATAAAAAAAGAGAAGGAGAAGACGCCTATGATACCACTAATTTGGATTTAAACAAGAACGCAACAAATTATAGAGATAACCATAAATACAGAGATACATCAGAAATAATACTTCATTTCATTAATGTAAAATACTGAAATATGCTTACAAACAGAAATGGAAATAAACTAGCTCGGGGGATGGTAGCTTATCTATGAGGAGCGATGTGGTGGTTACATGCCTCTGAACTGTCTTACAATGAGGATTGAAGTCCTATTTATTGTTGAGAAATAATTGAAAACCATAAAAATCCAAAAGCCTAACCCTAGGAGATGAAGTGCCAAACTATGGGCCTCGTTTTGGGTGAATTGGTACATCAACTTCCCGAGGTCGTAACTTTGGCATATGATCTTCGTTTGATGCACACAATACCTCATTAGAAATATCTATCCAAGGACTACAACTTTGGGATGAGAAACATTGATCCATGGACCCAAGTGGATCCCAGGTTTTGCAAAAAACGTTGTTTAGGGCCTTAAAATGGATTCGAAAGTTTAGGACCCAAAAAATTGCTAAAAGTAGTAAATTGTGCTACAATTAAGAAAACTGAAAAACTGAAGCAGATAGTTGTGGGGGTCCAAGTGGGATATGTGGGTGGTCACCGACATCCACCTGGATGAGTTATGACTTAAACTTTGCTCACTAGATTATTGTATTCGATTCGAGGTTGATATTCTTCTCATCTATGGTTTCTCAGAGGAAGTTTTTAGCGTTCCACATTCTGCATTCACCCTTGTTCTTGTTTTATTTTGTTCTGTCTTTGCAAAAGAAATGTATCCTATTACCAGGGACCTATCTCTTAGTTTCCCTTCATTCCTGGGAAAGTCTACCACACAAATGGTACAAGTTCCAATTTGAATTTGTATTTCGATTCCAAATTTATGTAAAATATTGTTGGGATAAAACCCTTCTTGGATCTACCCTTTATAAGAGATTCCTAACTATGTTCAAATGAGAGAAATGTTTGGATGTAGTTTTCCGTTTGCAATGTATGTTGACTATTTCTATAGAATGAATGGATGAATTTTTCCATTTTTCCTCCATTACTGTATAGATTATATTGTTCTATAATGGTTGTGCACTTAATCTTGGTGTCCTGTAAATGCGTGAATTAGATTATTCGACAAGGAAAATTACATTTTTCTATTTGGGAATTTGCAGGTAAAATTACTGTTATCTGAATTTTCTTAACAGATGATCATATCAAGTCCCATAAGGGAGTTATTTTTTGTTTTATGCTTTTATTTCAAAATCATTCCTTTTGGAGGTTAGGATTGTCGTTAACTACTTATTTAGAATTTATAATTACTCCGAAGAATTATTACTCATAACATTTATCCTCATCGACGTTAACTGTAGTGAGGACTTCGGTGATGTGAGTTTTCTCATAACTCCAAACCTAGTTAATTTTGTCAAGATGTAGTTAATATGTTTTCCATAATGATAGAATTCCAATAGAATACTCCTATTTTTCTTTATGCATGTATGACTATGTTTATTTCGCGCAAAATAAATTTGTGATATGAAATTTGGCTATGGCTTTGGATAACCATATAGGCTAACCATTTGATTTCGGTATGATAATTAAAGGAAATTCAGTTTAATTCCTTGCCCCTACATCATTCATTTTTCCTTTACTAGTAGGTATGTAATTATATCCATTATTAGAACTCTCTTGTCTTCACTAGTTTATTATGGTCGGTTGAACCGACTAAATCCTTCTCCCCCCCCCATCCCCAAAGGCAATCAGTATAATATCTTTAGTCTCTATCAATTTAAGATATTCTAGGAGAAACTCTCTTTGGCACATACCTCTACAAATTAGTAATCCCTTTGTTACTATGGCCTATCTGCTAGAAGAAGATCGAGCACTTTAGGTAGTTTGATTTTGTTTATATTCAGATTACAAATTTATTACAAATTTCTTCCAGTTAATGCCACTACCATACTTAGTGATATGTGTTTAACTAAAAAAAATACAGAGTGATAACTTCCTCTAAATTTCTTGGTGATACCCTTCATGCCAAATTCAATTCTTCAGATTTACTACCATACTGGTAATTATTAGATATGTATAATCTACATTACTATTGTTGCTGGTATATGTGGGTACTAGAATAACCATTTGACATAAAGAAATACTTCAACAATATAGAAGAAGCATAATAAAAAGATGTTATAATGACCATAAAACTCATCTACCATTCATACCTATTCCATTTAATGCATAAAGTTTATACATTTTATTCCGCAAGATATTTAATTCCATATCTGAGTATGTAAATCATCTATATTTTCTCTACCTCCTAATATCTATACATTTTTCTACTACAATTCACATCGTGGATTAATTTTTCCATACTAGGTCGTTACAATCTTTAAACGGATTATAATCATCAGTAATACATACATGGTTAAAGAAAAAAAATTAATTATAACATAACCATTAAGAAATATCATTAACATGCAACTCCTATAATCTGAAATCCTAATAGTATTCGGGCTAGAACTACTTGGGATGTACCCATTACAATATGATCATTCATTGAGCTAGTATAATCAAAACTATATCAATACATGTTTCCTTACTTCATCTTTTCATATCAGTATGTTAATGAAATAATGACTTCCGATTCACTATGTACAGATTTCATGTTAATTACAACAATTAGGATACCTAGTAAACTTCGCAATAGTAAGTCAATTCTAACCATCCAATACTTTAGCACATTAAAATTTATACTTGCAGACTAGCTTTTCTTTAAAAGGTCAAAACACAATACTTTAAATAAGGTTACTAGAGAGCTACTTGGAAATTCACACCTTATCTCCACCCATCCAAGAACTATTTCCTCGAGTTCATCTTCGAGATGGAAATTCCTTGCCCAGGAATCAACAACCTCTTGTTATTCCCTTCAATTAGTATTTTTAGCGGTGTCCCGCTTTTGTGGATCTTTTATCCACTTGCCTAAGCTTTTCCCATTAAAGCTCACCTTTCTCTCCCACGATGCTTTTATGTTTTTTCTTCCAATCTTAGCATATTTCTCCATCTAAGACACTTAATGGATATTTATCTCCCATCCATTAACCTTATCTAGAATTTTATCTAGAATTCTTATCATGAAGGAATTTTCTATTCGCATTCACTAATGGGATTTTATTTGGCAAGAGTCTCATCTCTAGGTGTCTCATTTCCAAGCACTTAATGTCCCTTTATCTATTTGGTAGTAAGATATTTACTCACATTTTAACCCCACAATCCTATTTTTTTCTATAACTTGGTCTAATGTTTCCTAACAAGATAGTAACAAATGGGTTTTACAATATCTTCTTCCTTTCTTCATCATTATATTTTCATTGAGTCTTTTTATCCCACTAGAACTTTGTATTTTCATTTAGATTTCTTTTATCTCTCATGGACTAATTTTTAGATCATCTTTCACTCGTCACATCTATCTCCAATATTTATAGTTCTCTAACCAAAAAACAAAAGGGGAATACTTCCCTTCAAAAGAAGGGTTTTTAATTTTATTTAATTTTTTTATTTATTTTTTATTTATTTTAATTTATATATTTAATATAAATATATATTATTTTTTTTTTTTTTTTTTTTTTTTTTTTTTTTTTTTTCTGCACTTTCTTGCACCATAACTAATGCTAATTATTTCTGATAGTTTGAATCTCAATTGACTCAACTAGTGGCTCCTCCCATACATTTAAAGGAATACCAATTCACAAAGTGAAAAAAAAGTTAAGAACTATTGGGTCGCCCAAATAGCATCTTTCTACCAACCTTTCACTTCACTTTCACTTCACTTTTAAACCATATTTCTCTTTCCCATACCCTTACATTAAACTATTTTCATTATTTCATCGGGTTTTGACCTACTATTTTCTAATGAATATGTTTTAGTGTTTTTGAGTGAATTTACGATTAAATTTTGGAAAAATAACATGTTTTCATTTATATATGGAAGTGGGATTAGTTTCATGATCTTTGTAGGTGTATTTGAAGACTTCAACAAAGTCATATTTGACCACCAAGCATCAAATTCGAATTTCTTCTTCAACCCCTTGAATATTTCATGAAGATTTGGGAGATCCCTTCAAGCATACTTTATGGAGAATAAGCATGGAACTTTTGATAAGATTTCTTATCAAAAATATTAGATATTTGGGAGAGGATTTTTAGAGATGTTACTTGCTAAGTGTTAGCACATGGTTGTAACCACATGAGACAATTGTGGATTTAAGAGATATTTGTGGATCTCAAGTCTTTGTTACTTATCTCAATTTTATGTATAAATAGGAGTGCCTCTTCCATTTCAAGAAGAGGAGTCTTGCAACATGTATACAACTTATGATAGAATAGAATAAAGATTCATTTTACATAAATTTACATTATATCATTTTAGATGTAAATTTTATCTAATCATTTAGATTTTGGAGTTGATCTCATTTCAATGATTAAGTTTGGATAAATAAGGACAACCCAGGCCTCCAAGTTGGAGCCTCTTTGTTGTGGACTTGGATTGAAATCTCTTTTCATCTCCTCATGCTTTCTTAAATGAATTGATTTCTTAAATTAGTTGTTATGCTTTATGTTGTGTTTGGTTTTAGTTGAAAAATAAACCAATGGAAGGACAACCGATATCTCTAGATATAGAGCCTCTTGTGTGTTGATTCTGATTTAGTTAAAATCATTATTGGCTTTATTAAATCAGTTGTTATGCTTAATGGTGTGTATGGTTTTAGTTGAAAAAAAAATCAAAGGAAGGACAACCAGGATCTCTAGATATAGAGCCTCTTCTTTGCTTATAATTAATTTAAAATTGTTATCTACTTATTTATGCATGTAAATCAAGTTTTCATGGATTTACCTAATATTTTATCACTTTTATCTTAGGAGAATTGAGCTCACTGCAAATGAACCAATGAAGAATTTTATTTCATTATGACCAAGTTTTCTTAGATTAGAGTCAATTTCCTACTCCTACTTATATTTTGTTAGCATCATCAAAAGCTTACGAGTATCCCTGGTTGATAATTTAATGAAAGCAATTTAAGAAATTGAATTGCCCGACATTTTTTGGGCCATTGTCAAGGATGGTGCTAAGGGATTAGGCATTAGGAATTTAATTTAGTATCCATATTTTTCTTTTGTTTGATTCATGGAAAATCTAACTCATGTTGAAAGGATGACTTGGTGACAGCAAGATCTTAGTAACATGGGGAAGTGTACATAGGAGTTAGCTTTGAATCCCATTTTTAGTTGCATATATAAAGCATGATAAATAGGATCCATAAATTTGAAACAATCTTTCCACTATAAGAGTTGTGAACTAATCAATTAATGGAAAGGATACCTACAATGATATTCAAGAATTTGGAGGAGAGCCAAGAGAATGAGGACTACATTGAAGATTGGTTTCAAAAGGTGACTAGGCCACAACATTCTTCCATTCTTTAACAAATCCTAACATTTAATACAAATGTGCAATTGATCTCTCATATCCTTGTAAACATTCATGTATATTTTTCACATTTGAATGTAAGCATACTAGAGATTTTGATTCATAAATGGCTTCATTGAAAATACTCCTACAGTTGAAAAAAAAAGCCTTTCTCAAAATAGAGTAGGATAGAATAGGAAAATAAAACCAAGCTTGCAGAGTTTTTGAAGTTTTTGATTTTCAAATTTGATTTCATTTATTTCTTGGAAATTTTGGTGCTGTAGTAAGAACCACCACATTCACTAACCATTGGGAGGAAGATCTACAAACAAAGGGATATTTGTGAAGGAAAAAAGTGGAGTTTAGAGAGCTCAAATTTGAGGTTTGAATGATCAATTCTTTTTACTTTATGTTTCAAATTTTCAAATTTGAATTGTATAATGAATTGACAAAACTTTTGAGCATGTTGTCTTCTTATGCCTTGTTGCGACTTGGGAGACCAAAACGGAAAATTCGATAAGTTAGCCTTGAAATTTTGCAATAAAATTCACAGATATGAAAATAAATGAGTAAGAGATCTAAATTTACTATTCATTCTGAAAATTTGTTTAAATCTTGATCCGCAACTCATAAAAATTTGTCTCTAAATTGTAAAATCATTTATTATTATTATTAAAAAAAAACCTAATTGGAATTTTTTTTTAAATTTCTTTTTTTTCTTCTAAATAAAATAAAAAACTAGAAAATAACAAGCCAATTTTTTATAAAATTTTTTTAAACCATATAGATTCCCTTTATTTTGACTTAAAAAAAAATAAAAAATGCAATAAAACAACCAAAAGAAAACACATGATAATAAATATAAAGAATAACATAAACTAATTAAAAACTAATAACTAACAATAAAAACAAAGGCACACCAATATAATAACAAATGCATAAAAATAAAAAACCAATCACATAAAGAAAAACACATGTTAAAATAATTAATAAAAACATAAACATAACCAATAAAACAAAAGTGAATGCATTCAAGATAACATACAAGAAAAAACATCATGACATTTAAAGAACTACATAACCAATGTAAATAAAAATAAAAGGAAAGCTAAAAAAACGATGGAGCATGGGTTTCGACTAACTTCTTTGGCTTTCGTCAAGCCTAGGGTTCAACCAACAATTGAGAAAAAACAGGTAGGTGGGATTGACTCTAGTCTTTAGGTTATTTAGCATACGTAATACTTCTCTCAACTGGCAATAATCTCTCGCTACAAACCCACATACAATAAAAAAACAAATAATAGTCCATTGTTCAAAGAGTTGTTGCAAGGACGTACATGGATAACTTGGTTTCTATTCGAGTCGGCATGAAGCTTCGATAAAACCTGCAAATAAAACATCCAATGTGAGTTCCATTGAGTCTTTCACTTTGAATTTATCATTTGTAGAAAGGATTCAAAATCGTTGAAAATATCCCGATCGAGTTCTTTTGGACAAAGTATGAGTTTGAATTAACAAGAAAGTCTTGGTATTGTTTCAGAAAAGTTATAGGTGGACGCTATGGTATGGTGGTTTGGAAAATCTGACGTAGATCTTGGGTGGTTAGCTATTTGTTATTTTGGTGTGATGTTTGTTATTTTGTAATATTGTTAATTGTTTGTAAAATTCAAATAAATATATTTTTATTTAATTTCACAAACAATGCTATGGCTTATTGGAGGTCATGAGTTTGAATTTTGGGCAAATGAGTTTTATTAATTACGCAATTTTTTAACATTAATTGGTCGACAAATTGCTTCCACGTGGCAGCCTAACAATGGTCCACCTAGGCACAACATCATCTAATCAGTAGTTGAGTCAAAATAAACCAATCAACAGACACCTAGCACTGCCACATGGCACTCTCTATTTCTGCAAAGTGGCAGTGTGACACTGCCATGTGGCACTTTGATTGTGTTTTCATTGTTTTGCTAAAACTTCAACAACAATAAATTTCTCATATGAGATCTATTTGAGGTGATTCAAGTGTCATTGAAAAGATCTTGGAGAACTCTATGTGATGAGATATGTTTCAATAATATTTGAGATAATAAAAAATGGTCATTTTTTTAATGGATTTTATAGCAACTGGACTTGGAAAAAACATTAAATCATAAAAAACATTTTTATCACATGAATTTTCTTTAACCTTGTTTTTGAGTCATTGAAATTCGATATCAAACGATGAAATTATCAATGAAACACTGACATGTATTCCAAGGTGCACCACTTCCTTACAAGTAAAAAGTGCATTTTATTTTTATTTATCTTCCTTGAATTTGTTTTATTACAACTAATTATGAATTTGTTGCTTATATATCATATGAAAAGGGACTGATCACCTCTCTCTTTCAATAATATTATGTTTTATTGCAGATTAGTGCTAAGTTTTTGCAGGTTTTAGGAAGATCAAAGGATACCAATCTATGCACAAGTGATTTTCAAAGACCAATATATTTTTCAAAAAGGAACACGAAGAAGTCAAGTCCACTTCAAATCACGTCCATAATACCATTGCTACTCATTCATTTTCCTCTTTCTATGCTTACAGTCCATTCCATAATTTCCATCTTCCTAGAGCATAACTTCAAATAATTTTTCCTTTGCAAGTTTCACACTTTCCTGCATCAATTAAATTTCATTGCTAACCCATGAATAAAGTCATTCAAATCACTTACAATGATGAGCTACCTCATTGTCCTTTTCCTTTTGAAAAATAAAACTTGCTAAATGAAAATCTTTCATCTATGGTCCTGTAAATAATTACTTTATTCTCGTGTTAGATGATGGGGGATTCATTAAGGCCTTCCTTCCAGTATATCTTGACCCATTGACTTCAGCACATTATCTGGGTTTTAGATGAGTTATTTTTAGTACCTCGAGGCTTGCATCCCTTAGTGGAATGTTCTCTCACCAAAAAACATTGGGAATAAATCAATGTCCCATGTTTGTCGAATATTCTAGATGACTTGAATTCAACTCATTTATTCATACCTAGTAAGATATACTTGAGCATCTTGACTCTCATTGACATTAATGGTGAGTGGTCTCATGTTGGTTAACGACATTCATTAATGGTCAGTGATCCAACAACTTCTTTCTATGTTCGACATCAAAAAAATTTAATCACATAGAAAAGAATTATGCTAAAATACAAATATGAATGAAGACTATATGGTTCTAGCATCTTGTAGCAGTGTTATAATAAATCAAAATTCAACTCTAGAGTTCAACACGAACAACTTAGTTCCAACAATACGATGGTACAAACATACCGATTTCAGATATCATTCTATGTTCATACAACTAAGCATATTAGATTGTTTCACTTCAAGATCGATGATCCAACAGTAGAAGCCAAAAATATTCCATCCATAAAAAAATCTCTCATATGCATAGCTCAGAAACTTCTCAAGTAGGTTAAGTTATGTTGTTTTCCACTCTCTAATCAATAATTCCTTGAATGCTAAAATACATGTATTTGGAAAATTTCCATGTGTCCTTTTGTGTCATTCCCTATTTCATGTTGTTCTAGGTCTTCCTTATTTGCTAC
>APFE031267755.1:5977-43157 GCA_000404065.3 Pinus taeda
ATTCAAAATCTAAATGGCCAGGAAAAAGAATAGTCCCAGGATTTAATCTTTGATTACCCTGAGCTCAATCCTAGCTATTTCATATGTTTTCCTCAGGTAAAGTATTTAAAGAGTAATTCTTCAATGCTACCTTTAATACTATATCATCACAGTGCTCTGTTATTTCAGGAATTCAAGTAATTGCTCCTAAATAATAGACCTCCTTCCTGTTACTCAGCTTAATAAAGAACCCTTAATTGCTCTTTGCTGGCTGTTTTCCATTTCCACTCCCATAATTTACAGTTTTGTTTTATGAAATACACACAGGCCCTGTAATTACAACTGCACTTAAGTCAAGATCTCAAGGAAACGACAGCCAAAGACCCCATTGCCCAATGGATTAGTTTTACCTGCAGACAGACTCTAAAACTATCAGAAGCATCCTCCCAACCAAACACAAAAAAAAAACAATCAAACATTCACTTCATAACTAGCCTAAATTTCATTAAAACAGTGACAAATCTTACAGAGAGAGCCCTCTCTGACTACAGCTGGGCTAGAAGCTGTAGTCCAAAGATTGGTTAGTGGTTACCCCAACCGTATTCCCTTGGGAGTCATAGGGAACAACCTGGGTGTTAACAGAAGGATATTGGGTGATCCCGGCTCCAAAATGCAATGGGGCACTAGATGGAGGATCCTCCACAATCTCTTCTATAGCAATCAATCCAGGTGGGAGAGGTAGACCGTCAGGTCCGTAAAATATTTCTGGTGCCAAAGAAGGTATAGACTCTGCAACGACAGTTGTTGGAGGGGTAACACCTTCCGAATCAGTTGTAGATGGAGCCAATTCAGGAATAGAAGCATTTACCATTACACTAGGATTAGTTCTAATGTCCTCTTGTGGCCACGGAACTTCTTCTCTAAAGGGAGGGGTACCAAAGATGGTTGGAGTAACTGGAGTCCTAGAGGATGTTGGAACACAAGTTCCAAGCAAACCAGGGGACTTTGATCCAGTTAAACGAGTTCGCTTTGTCCGGAATAGTTTCGTTTCTGGAGTCAAAGACGGTTGACTCGTTAATCTCCATCAATGATGGGGTTTCGATTGACTTTCTTCCATAATTGGGATTACTTGATCAACTCAAAATAAAGGGGAAAAAGTGATTCTGAATTTAATAAATTTTAGACGCTTTGACACAACTTGCTTTTTCAATTTTTAAGAGTCAAGAAAAAGCTAAAGATGATTCTAGTTGCCTTTGATTTTTAATGAGCCTGAAGTGACAAGTGCTTAGATGGACCTTTTCCTTTAAGGAGTCTGAAAAGGAACGAAAGAGACTACTCTGGAAATCTAGACAAAGGGATTACCAAACCAATCGCAAAACTGCAGAATACTTTTTACAGTATGGCAATCAATCTTCCCGAATGTTTTGTTCAGTGCATTGCGATTGATAGGGTGGCAGACACGACTTCCTAAGGATAAAGGATATAACCTATTGTGGTCTCCCAATATATAATCGACGGTACGTGGGAGCACAAGTCCATACTGGCACTTGTCGTCCCAAAGAGGAGGAATCACCCAACCTACAATGAAGCAATAGTTACGAAGCTTTACAACGCTGGAATACGTCTCTAGCCTAGAGTTCTAAATGTTGTGCGTTAGGTTCCAAAGTGTTTTTATGTTCATTGAATTTATTTTACAGTTGATATTTCTTAAGAATTTTTCCATTTAGGTTCACCGCGTGATGTAGATATACAATTCCTAAGATGCAATCTCAGATGATAAACAATCATTTAATCTTCTTTTTACAATGAAAATCCTAGCTACTAAAGAAAGAGAAGCGGGATTCTTTCAACATAGAGCAGAGAGCACACACTAGATGCACTGTCCTAAATCAAAATCAACAAGCAATCTAAATGCAAATGCACATGCATGTATTTGTTTTTGCTTTCTTAATGTGTGAATGACAAAAATAATGCTAAGTACAAATCTGAATCATTTCAAGCGACAATACTAACGATTTTCTCTTCAAAAGATGAAAGGAAGATAATGACGATACTTTGCGATTTGAATTGAAAACTACTTTCAACACTTGAAAAACTATTAATTAAAATCAAATACAATAGCAATAGTGTAATTGACCGTCAAGAATAATAGGATTCTTTTCTTTGACTAAAAACAACACTTGCGACACTTCCAAGTCAAAAGACGACAATTTGGTTATGCTACTTCTTTGTAAAGGAGAACCGTAAATGGCGAACAATACATACAAAAATTTACAGTTCTTTGTACTATGGAGGCTGAATCATGCAAAGGAAGGGATTTTCCACAGTGGTATACTAATCAAAGACAGCAAAACTCCTGAATAAAGCTGAAGAGAGTGAACAAAAAACCAAAATCAGGAAGCAGAAGAAGTCTTATCTGATCATCGCACCTGTAACACAAGGAAAGAGCGATGCATCCCACCTACCACACATGGGAGGTGCAATGCATCTAGATTCCCAAGAGGAGAAGGTGCGATGGTCTAGGGACGAGACTTCAACTTGGTTCTTGGTCACAGTTTGCAGCTTAGTTCAGGGATTTAAGCCGAGCTAATGATAGTCAGTAAATACAAATCACAAGGGCTGATCTAATGAGGCTACTTGAGCCACCACCAGGGCAATTAGGATGTTTGAAAATCAATTGTTTAGTTTATAAACAAAACCCAGAGATAGACTGAAGCAACATTGATCTACTTTGCACTTGCATAGCAAATGCAGTTTGAAGGCTAGCTGGCTTGACATCAGGCTCCATCTGTAAGTTTATAAAGCAAACAAATATAGACAAGCAAACAAGCTATTCGCTCCATTGTGGAGTCTCCATTTTGTTATCGAGAAATCTAGTGTCTATGCAAAACTACTAGTCCCACTAAGACAGGTAGCTATCTTAGAAACGAACAGATTAATGTTACTTTCATTTTCCTTTACGAGAAGTAGATACAAGAAGAGCAAAGAATACCAACCTCAATCTTTCGCTTGGTTCCTTCTCCCCTTTGACGGATCTTTTCCACTCCTCCGTTGACTACTCCACTTCAAAGAGTACCTGTAGAGTCAAAGTAGCATAATAACTTCAAAGTGCAGAGATCTACAATCATAAACAATATAAGACCATATATATATTGACCACACAAATGCATATATTATTAAACATACAAGAATGTGGAGGAAAACTTGAATAGCTTTATTGATATAAAGGTTAGAAGAGAGGATTACAACCCATTGATTTGACCCAGCGTCATCCTCCCAGCATGAAAGTGCTTCTTCACCTCATGAAAAGCTTAGATCACCCAACACTATGATGTTCCACCAGGAAACCAACAACACTTCCTTACAAGATACAAGATTCCAGCCTCTAACCTCTGGGATGAGGGATCCATATATAGATGATTGCAGGGGGGTGAGTCAGCTTCTAGGATTTTGATTAGTGTCTTCTCTCTTATAGTTCTTGATTCCACTTGGAGATTGATGATCTCTTACTCATCCCTGGGCAAATTCAGAGAGGCAAGTGTCACAGGAGAAGTTTCTGGAAGATTCCATGATCATCCACCTTGCAAATTGTCTCTGCCATTTGTCTACTCTCACCCATCGCACCCTACAGAAGGGCTTTTCAGTATGAATCACACTTTTTTCATGTGGCAAGTGAGATGCATTGCACCCTCTGCACTGAGTAGTCTGTATAGTCCAGTTTTGACCAGTTCTGAGCAGTTTTCTGTGGAGAACTTCTAGGAGATGATGTAATCAACTGACCTTGTTCCTTTAGGGTATGAAACAACAATTTTAGGGACTCATAAGCCCTTGGTTTATGGACATATATGATTGGGGTTGCAATGCCCAAATATGTCTATAACACTATGATACCAATTTTTAGGAATAAAATCAAAGAGAAATAAAATCAAATTGATTGAAAAAATAAAACATAGAATAAAACAAAATAAATGAGATAGCAATATATGTGGTTCACTCGATTTTGGCTACATCCATGGAGAAATAGTCAATCCTTCCTTTTATTTTGTCTAGCAAAATTAATGGTTACAAACTGCAACACATCCATTGCGGCCTCCTTTCCACTCTCACAGACAATCTCCTCTCTCTTTCGATTACAATGTTATCTCAATAATACACATCTACAATACATTTCTCTCATAAAATATGGTTTCTTTCTAGGAAAGAAAAAATAAAATAACATCTACCATCATATATGTGACCTAATGATGAATGGTCCAAATTGATTATGAAATTACAATATTTTACAAGACAATTTTTACAAAATATTCTCTTCAAGGGCATTTCCCTTAAACCCCCATCAAGAAGGACTCCAAAGAATTCTTGCCGACTAGTTCGATCCCTTGGCAAGAGTAGTAAGGGGAAAACCCCCTACACCACTGGTTAGGAACTATGGTTAAAATATAACTAAAAAAGCTTGTGAATCAAAAATATAATTAGGTTCTACAACCAACAATGACAATTCTCTAAAGATAAGAAATAAAAAATAAAAATAACTAATTTAAAACCATATCATTAATGAATGCTACCATTACAAAAAAATTCTTAAAATTAACCATTAAATTCAAATGTAATATTACCTTTAACATTTATTTTTCTCTATCCCAGCTGCGGGTGTTAGTTAAGCGGGAAAGGACAGTGGCGGGACTCCCACTGGGCAAGTGGCAGTCCAGCCCCGCCAATTGTCCTCAGCAATTAAAGCCCGCATTCATTCCACCACGGGCGAGGCATATAGCCAAGGTTCATTTGCAAGGTTGTAATAATTCACCAGTCCATTCTGCCGTCCACAACAGCGGCTCTCGCTCGCTTGCTCTTCTGTCGGCCTTCGTGTTGCAGGTCATCCGCATTGGTTCGCACATGGAGGAAGGAGGTGCTGCGCAGTATAATTACTGCGAGCAGGCGCTGGTAATTTACCTTCTCACTCAAGATTTGCATGTTGTTTTGCTCTGGTTTTTTCATTGGGAAGTCTGGCTGTTTTTTTCTGGGGTTTGGAAGCGTGCTTGGAGGTTCAGACCTTGGCCCTCGTCTCTGACGGCCTTGGTCTCAACCTCTGTAAGTCTGCTCCACTGTGTTAAGCATCTTCGCGCTCTTCGAAGCTAGTCTAAGTGATTGGGGGCATTCCATCTGGTCAATTTCATGTTTATGAGCGTTTTGGGGTGTTCCATCATGGCTAAATTTCTCCCGATTTCTGAGCCTCTGCCAATTTCCAATCTTTCGAGCTTCAATTTCGGGTCCCCCGAGCCCTCTCTGTGCAGCCATTGCTCTCTATCTCATTTCTGCCTCAGCCTTACTGTGTCTAGTCTGCTCCAGCTCCCCTGTGTAACTTCCAATCTAGCTTCTTTAAGCCATTTCTGCTTTAGCTCCTTGGTAATATGTTGCACGAACGACTTCGTCCCCCCAGCCGTAGAGGAGGGTCTAGGGGCGGCGCTAGAGGCAGATCCATCCCTCGGCATTCCCTGCACCCCTCGGATTCATCTTCAGATGGAATTGATTCAAGGGTCGCAGGACGTGGCCGTGGATGAAGCAGGGGACATGCGCGTGTTGATATTTGTGGGCATAGCTCCCATCCCTCTACCCAGTTCAGTTTCCCCTGCTTACTGGACAACGCCACATACTACATCTCGATGCGGATTGAGAAATGTGGGCATGCAGCTCCAGCGGAACGCCCAGCGGAACGAAGGTCTCCGTCTCCAATCCTATGTCAGCCTGCGGAACGATGGTCTCTGCCTCCAATCCTGTGTCAGCCTACGGAACGAAGAGCTCAGCCTGCAGAAGCCTTGGGTGCGGTGGCAGTGGCAGGACCAAGTGAACCAGCGAAAGATGATGCACCCTACACGGACTCTAGCGCATCGGATCAGTATGGCTGCAGGGTGGTGGAAGAGCAGCCCTCCACTTCTGTGGATACCTGAGAAGATCTCCAGAGCGCAAGAGTGGTGGTACTGGTCTCTGTTATGTCTTGTTATCTGTTATGTCTGGTTATATCTGATATGTCTTGGTATCTGTTATGTCATAGGAGTTCATTTTGCACAGTTGAAGCTGAACTCAGCTCTTTTGAGTCGAACGCGGATTCCATGCGTGATTATGTATGCTGTTTTAGTTTTCATATGAAACACTGTTGGGTCAATGTCGATATCTGTAAGCAAGATAGGGACAGTCTGTCTATCAGTATGGTTTTTTGGCAGTCTGTGGGTTCTCCAGATTTGGGTCTGGGACAAATGTTGGTCTTCTGGTTACCAAGGTCAAGTGTCCAGCTGTGTTAAATCCATCTCAGCATGGTGATTTTGAGGCAAGCCTCGTTGTAATCGTCATGTTACATTTTGTATAATAATAGAAGTAGCCTAATTTACAAAAAAAAAACACTTATTTTTCTCTAAACATACAATTGCAACATTCTTTAAACCATAATATAAAATATCATCATAAATATAAATAATAAAATTCACACTAAAATGTTTATTTTAAAAATCCAAAAACACGACAATCACTATCCATAATTATATCACCCTATAATTTAAAATTTCAATATTATTTTCAAATAATTTTTTATTTTAATAAAAAATCTATGCAAATTACATTAAATGAATTATAATCTATATCTTAAAAGTATTGTTACATTGTCTATCCAAAAAAATTCTTTATATTCTATATAATCAAAACATATAATTGAATGAACATATAAATAATTCATAACTTTTAAATGTAAAATTATATAAAAATGAAAGTGATTATATAGACATTATATTAAATATAAGTGGAGGATTTTGTTACACCATCATAATCTACATTAACTTTAACTTTAATTTAATATATATTATTTATGGAAAGTCATAGATTTTGGTACACCATCCTAATCTACGTTAACTTAAGATACATAATTAGCTAAAAATGTAGATAACTCATACAATCTCTATTATCATTGAGTGCACCATTTAAGTTTTACCATTCAGAAGCTTTTTACATCTATGAAGAGTTCATATATTTATCAAATATTCATAAACATGTAAAATATTCTCTAATTTTAAGAAGTTTATGTTTTGATCTCTCTTTGTATTGATATGTTTCTCTAATTTGTGTATTTGTTGTATATCGATGTACTTTATTAACATTTATTAACGGATAATTATGTAACTCTCTGTGATATCCTATATCAAACCGTGTAAACTTTTTTTGATGGTTTGAGGTTGTGCATACTTTGTTGTCAATTAAATAGAGTTTTCAAATATATCTATATATATATATATATCTCTATTGGTTAAGCTTGAATAAAAGCTTAAAACTATCAAACAAAATCAGTGATTTTTTTTTTTGGAATATATTTTAAGTTAGTGTTTTTTCATTTATTTTAGATAGTTTAAGTGGTGATAGCCTTGGAATGAAGTTTCACTAAATTAGAGATTTTGAGTTCAAATCTTGTGTTACTCTCCTCCAATAGCGAAATGAATAATGGACATGTAAAACTCCAAAATCAGTATCTTACTAAACTTACAAAAAAGAATAGTGTTTTTTTCAATTTATATCATTAAAAAAATAACAAACTATAAACTATATAAGATTTCTCATATGTTTTTGTAAAAAAACAAAATTTTGAAAATATTTTTATAACATTTTTGAAAAAGTAAATATTCAAAAAAAATTATAAAATGTGGAGATATAATATATATATTCAATCTAAAACTAAAAAAAATATACATATTAGCGTAATAATTATACATTTAAAAAAAATGAAAATAAAGTTGAAAAACTATATAAAATTTATAGGTATTAAATTAATTAATTAATTATATATACATATACTATATATATAAATAATTATTTAATTTTCTTATATATATAATTATTATTTTTAATTAGAAATTAACAATAAAATGGGGCAAAGAATAATTACTGGAATTAGGTTCACCCACTGTGGCACACCACCCACTTATTAGGTTCTTGAGTCCCTAAGGTGTGTGGCACCAACACAATTTTCTCTCAATGTCATGACCAACTTGATTCTACTATCTCCTAGACTATACTTCTAGCTTTTTCACCATTATCAAGATAGTTTTCTTACTTACGGAATTAGTAATCAACCTAACACTTCAAAACTTTAACTTATTTTCAATTGCAATTTCACTGCATTGACCAATTCACACTCTACTTCAACAGTTTAACAGTTTAGCAATACAAAACCATTCATTAATATAAAATAGCACTGTGAACCATAAACAATAATATAAATTTCAAAAATATAAAAGCAACATAGTTTTATGGTGGGAAGGGGGACACCCAAATAAGTTTCCCACAAATCTTCAATAATCTTTGGTTCACAACATACAACTTAAATAGTAATTCAATTGGGTTGAATCTCAATTGTTTGTTGCCACAACCGTTCTATTACAAATTACAATAACTATGTTATGGCCCCTACCAAACCACAACCAAAACCCAAACTTCCAGCCATTCAGACCCACGGTGGTTAGGGTTGCGGTTGTCTAGACTTTGTGTGGAAAGAGTGACAGAAACCATATTACTTCTCCCTCCTTGGCTCAACTAACAAGCCCTCGTAGTCTTCTGCAGTTCAATTAACTCTTCATTTTTCTAATTCTTCACTTGGTTGGTTGCATTTTGTCCCAACTTGTCTCATCCTTTGGTTTATATATATGCAACTTTCCGTCTTCTTGGACCATTGTGTCCCTTCCAATTCATTTGGGCCAAACCATCGTCGTGCAAGCTGATCTTCATTCCTTCTTTGGGTCGGGCTTCATTCATGCAGTGGAAACCCCAAATCATTCCATTCCTTCATCATTCAATGTCAGCTCCACTGTTCCACCTCACGTCATGTAGGGGTCTTCACCTTTGTGCGGGTGTGTTGTTCGTGTGGGTGGGTACCCTCAACTGGGTTGTGCGGCACTCATTGTGTGGGTGGCTATCCCATCTCATCTGGTGCTCATCGTGTGGGTGGTTGCCCCATCTCATCCATCATGATGGACACTCATCTCAATGGGTCCCTATGACTTCGGTTGTGTGGGTGCTCATGTGGATGGGTCCCTTTGCATCATGCAAGCACCCACCCTCTTGGTCATGCACTTTCATGCACCAACCCATCAACTCATCCACAACATTCCAACTTCGGTTGGGCACCTTCGTACAGTTGGCCATGTCATCTTGGGTGCACCAAGCGAACTCATGCATGCCTTTCTGCACGCTCAGGCCAAGCGCTTGACATCCTCCCATACTCTAAAATAGTTGTCGTCCTCAACAAAAACACTCCTCAACAAAATCCTTCACCGAGGATTTTGTACCAACTGTAATGAAGTGGCAATTGTATCACTAAGTCCATGAACATGGAAGAATCTCATCTCTAACATATATCTTGTAACTTTATGAATCACAACCTGCAAGAATAATATGTGTTAGATTCCCTCATGTAATCGACTAACATATATCTTGTAACTTTATGAATCACAACCTGCAAGAATAATATGTGCTAGATTCCCTCATGTAATCGACTAACTAGGTAGCTAATTTGGTCATAATGCCAACTCCACAAGAATGCATACACCCCAACATATGCAACTATCGTTACATCCTCTTTATCATATGAGCTCTCCTTTGGTTCTACTCATCATGAAGCACCCTTAAATGAAACTTCAAGCTCCAAAAGTGTCACACCCCCAAGTTAGTTCCCCCGTTCGGGGCACCATGCGACATTGGTTAGACTTCCATACTTAATCTTTTTCTCATCTTTCAGAATACGCCTACCAATATTATTATATGTGTTCTCTTTCATGAATAAGTTATGTGCGGAAATAACATAACAAAAATACAACAATGCCAAAACCGAGACCAAGTACAACAATATATCAAATTAACTCTTCATTATAAAATTCTGTTTTTTTTTTTACAATATTGTACAATGGGGGAGGTTGTCGCTGCCCAAGCATAGCCCTCACCCGAACTTGTTTGTTGATGGTCTAGGTCCTAATGTGTGCTGCCAACAAATAATGCATACCATGTTGCCCACGACACCACCATTAACTGAACGTCCAACCCACTGCATGATGTCGAATCATTATATACTTCCGAACTGTTGCACACTACCAAAAGGTTATAACTTTGTCTGCCCACAAGGTGGGTGCATTTCTTCCTGAACCACCCGCTTCCTGCCACACTTACCTCAACCCTTTTCATTGCAAACTCGCTCAAATGGTTAAGTCGTGTGACTTGCAGTGATGTTCCTCTTCCAATTCGCGGTCTCCATACTCATATGCTTTCGTCGTGCTGTGTTTTCTAATAAACGCATCGGTTGGGGTGTCGGCCCACCAAGCCAACCTACCACCAACACACACGTGCCCCTTTGCTCATTTTCATGTGTCGAGCCGTTGCATTTTCTGACCGTCATGTTGGCTCGTCGCACTTCAGCTATCTGTGTTGGCTCATTGCACTTCACCCACTGCCATGCGTCATCGCAACTCCTACCATAGTGTGTGTCATTTGGTCATCCATCCAACTCGCCTGTGTCACCCTCATTTGGTTGATCCTCACTCGGGTGTGGGCGCGTTGCCCGAGTGTGCACCCCTATTGCACGTTCTATCCCATCATTTTTAACCAAAGTAGAGTTTCCATCGTCGCTCCTCGTGTTGCCTTTAACCAAAATTTCCAATGATCGCCCTCACCCACACAAATTTAATTGAAAATGAGTTAATTGGGTGCCCAGTGTGCCTGCCACTACATCTGCAACTCACCTAAGTGTCATGTGTGCCCGAATCGCCCAAGGGCAGTGATGTCGACTCGAGATCTTGAGATCCTCCCCCACCACGAGTCATTGTCATCCTCGGTAATCCAACTGACTGTGCCAACTCCTCATTAACCTCTACAATATCCTTTTCCCATCTCCACAACGAATCCTCTATCTCCCAACCACTCTCCTCTGGTGCGTCCTTCCATTGAATGAAAAACTCCCTCCATGTGGCACTCCCAACATCTGTCATTCTGAGATCCAAAATATTGTCTAGAACCAAGTTCAGTCTATCCACAATCATGATTGGTCCCATCGGTGGTGATGTCCTCTTAGGATGATGTCCATCAAGTCGATATCTCTTCAAGTGACTCATATGGAACACAAGATGTTTCGAACGCATGTGGTTCAGAAGCTCCAACACATAAGCAACTTCACCAACTCGCTTATTCACGTGGAATGGTGCTTCATACTTCTTTGTCAAAGATATCACAGTCCCTTTCGGTGGTTGAAAGTGACCTCTGGTGATCCTCAAAAACAATATCCCTAACATCGAAGTGTGTGTCTCGCCTATCCTTATCTGCCAATTTATTAATTCTCCCTACAGCATGATGCAAATGCCCTTGTGCTAACTCGAAAGACTTCTCCCATGCTATCAAGAAACTCTTCGCATGTGGACTCCTCAAAAATCCCCTCAGTAGCACAATGTGTGGAGCAACCGGCATCTGTCCATTGACCAACTCAAATGGACTATACCTGGTTGTGGAGCACTTCTGCAAGTTATAGCTAAATTGAGCCACTTCTAAGAGTTTAGCTAATTTTTCTGATCAGCCCTCACACAGTGTCTCAAGAAGTCCTCCAGCAGTGCGTTAATTTATTCATTCTACCCATTTTTCTGTGGATGGTAACTCGAACTCTGCAGCAACTCTGTCTCGACCAACTTGAACAAAGTGGTCCAAAATCTCCCTATAAAATGCGGATCTCGGTCAGACACGATACTCAAAGTTACTCCCCAGTACTTCACAATATTCTTGAAGAATAACTCAGCATTCTTCTCTACCCCGAATGGTATCTTCATTAAAATGAAGACAACATACTTGGAAAAAAAATCAACAATGAACATAATCTCGTTATACCCTTGCACCTATGATAAATAATTGATGAAGTCCATCAAAACGCTCATCCAAGGTCTCCCCGTAATCGGTAAAGGATGCACCAATCGTCCCTGTCTCTAGTTATCTGATTTGTCCTACTGACAAATGATGCACGTATGCACATACTCCTCCACATCTTCCCTAGTCTTCTCCCAAAAGTATCCCCTCTCCAACAGTGCCAAATAATGATGCTTCCTTGGTTGGCTAGCACATGGAGAATTGTGGCACCCCTTCAAGAGGTGCCTCCTAAGTCTAGATTACCTCGGAATCTAGATTTGGTACCCATAGAACAAGATTCCATCTTGTAGGAAAAAATTTTGAGTCCTCCCCTCCTTCACTTTCATCAGAATGCTCTTCACCTGAATATTTGTCACCACACTAGCACACACTCTACTTTGCATCTCATCAGTCATATGAACTCAACTCCTACTTCTCTCAGCACAGTTCTCTCCCTCCTCAATTGCAGCTAACTATCTTTTTCTGCTTAGGGCATCTCCAACTGCATTGTGTCTACCCACCCTGTACTCAATAGTCATGTTGAACTCTACCAAGAAGTCCTGCCAACGAGCCTACTTTTCTAAAAACTTTAGTTGGGATGCAAAATAACTCGTTGCAATGTTGTTAGTGTTGAGAATGAAAGGTTTCCCAATCAAGTAATGTCTCCATACTTGTAAACATTGGATGATCGTAACCATCTCCTTCTCATGAACTGGATATCATTACTCTCTATCCTGCAACTTCTGGCTCTCATATGCTACTAGATGCCCATCTTACATGAGTACCACCCCAACCGCAAAATCAGAAGCATCTGTGTGCACCTTAAACAATCTCTCGAAGTCAGGTAGATTCAGTACTGGTGCTATAACCATCCTCCTCTTCAAATCCTCAAATGTTTCTCGACACTTCTCATTCCAATTCCATCGCTTATCCTTCTTCAAAAGGTCTGCGAGTGACACAGTCAACTTAGAATATCCCTCTACAAACTTCCGCTAGTAGTTGGTCATCCCCAAGAAGACTCTCATATCATTGAAATTCTTCGGCTCAACTAAATCCTCAATTGCATACACCCTACTCGGCTCCATTTGTATGTGACCTTGACCCACTATGTGTCCAAGGAACAGAATCTCAGTCTAGCCAAACATAAACTTTGACTTCTTCAATAAAAAACGATTCTTCCTCAATGCATCAAATACCAAATCCAAGTGCTTCTTATAATCCTCCATGTTATCACTGAACAACGCGATGTCTTCCAAGTAGACAACTATGAATGAATCCAAATATGGACACAAAGCATCATTCATCAATGTGTAAAATGTAGTAGGAGCATTGCAAAACCCAAATGCCATGATAAGGAACTCAAAACTCCCATATCTCGTCACAATCGTTGTCTTCTTCTCATCATTCTCTACCATCTGCACCTGATAATACCCATGCCTCAAATCAAGATTCAAAAAAACTCAGGCTTTCACAAGCTTATCAAAGACATCTGTAGCAAGTGGCAAAGGATATTTGTTATTTATCGTTTGCTTATTGAGTGCACAATAATCACAACAAATCTGTAACTCATTCGTATCCTTCTTCTTCTCATCATTCTCTACCATCTGCACCTGATAATACCCATGCCTCAAATCAAGCTTCAAAAAAACTTAGGCTTTCACAAGCTTATCAAAGAAATCTGTAGCAAGTGGCAAAGGATATTTGTTATTTATCGTTTGCTTATTAAGTGCACAATAATCACAACAAATCTGATGTTACTGGAGCACCATATGGGGACCTTGAAGGTCGTCTAAAGCTTGCATAAGCCAAATCCTTCAATTGTCACTTCAAATCCTCCAACTCTGACCTTGACAAACGATAAGGAGCTTTTGCTCGTGGTTTCTTCCCTGGCTCTATATCAACGTTATGGTCAACTGTACATCTCGGTGGTAGTACTTTTCTGCAACTTATTGGGCATCAGATCTACATATTTGGCCAATACATCAAAAATCTTTGTTGGAATAGGCATCCCCACTCCATCATCATCCTCAACCTCCTTGATGACTGTCGCATATGTCTCAACATCTAAATCCTGCGTCGCCCTACTCATACTTAATGCAGACCTATGTTGCACCTTCACTTCCCTTCTCTACTGGTGAGTAGGAAAATTCCATGTCCATGTGTCTCCAATCAACGTAATCTCATCACAAAATGGAACAACAATTGACTTGTTTCCCTTTAGAAAATCTTGCTCCAATATCATGTCAAATTCATTCATCTCCATCATCGTGAAGTCCAAACAACCATGCTAATTTGCAATTGGAATTGACACATCACTTGCCAATCCTGACACTTTAGCCCTTGATTTCACTGCCTTGACCTCCACATCCTTGGGTGTAATCTGCAGCCCAACTTCCTTTGGTAAACATGTTGTCATAAATTTATGAGTGGAACCTATGTCCACAAAATCTTGGATGGTTTTGCCATGAATCTCTAAGTCAAGAAACCCCAAACTGTGGAACCACCATTTCTTCTGCTCAAGAATCCATGTCTGCATACATCTCTGGTCTTTGTTACATTTTGTTGTATTGGCTCTGATACCATATGTCACGCCCCTGATTCGGTTCTACTGTTCAGGGCGTCGTGCGACATCGGCTAGACTTCCATACTTAATTTTTTTCTCATCTTCTGGACTACACCTACCGACATTATTATATGTGTTCTCTTTCATTATTTAGTTATGTGCAGAAATAATATAACAATACAAAAATTCCAAAATCGAGACCAAGTACAACAATATATCAAATTAACTCTTCTTATAAAATTATGAAATTTTTACAATATTGTACAATGGGGGAGGCTGCTGCTACCTAGGCATGGTCCTCACTCGAACTTGTCTGCCACTGGTACAAGCCGCAACATGTACTGCCACCCAACAACACATACAAATCTACCCGCGGCACCACTATTCACTAAATGTCCAAACCGTTGTAAGTTTTCAAACCATTGTACGTTTTTGAACTGTTGCACGCTACCGAAACATTATAACTTTGTCCACCCGCAGGGAAGGCCCATTTCTGCCCGAACCACTCGCTGTCAACCACGCTTACCTTGGCCCTTTGCACTGTGAACTCGCTCAAATAGTAAGTCATGTGACTTACAGTGATGTCCCTCTTCCAACTCATGGTCTCAATAGATGTGTCAGTTGGGGCATCAACTCACCAAGCTGACCTGCCACCAACACACACACACCCCTTCTCTCATTGTCATGAGTCGGCCCATTTCATTTTCCCACCACTGTGTTGGCTCGTTGCACTTTTCCTATATGTGTTGGCTCGTCTTACTTCACCCACTACCATGTGTTGTCGCAACTCCACCCATCGTGTGTGTCGTTTGGTCACCCACTCGACTCACCTATGTCACCCTCATTCATTTAACCTGTGCTTGGGTGTGGGCATGCTGTCTAGGTGTGCACACCTGTTGTACGTTATATCATGTTTCATTTAACTGAAGTCAAGTTTCCTTCGTCGCTCCTCGTGTCACATTTAATCGAAATTTCTATCGAGCGAGCTCATCTGCACATCTTTAACCAAAACAGAGTTGTGCGAGTGCCCGAAGTACCTGCTACTACGTCCGCACGCCCATCGCACAACACGAGCGCACCTGTACCCGCGACTTTCCTGAGCTTCATGTGCGCCTTGTTGGGTGCCCAACTCGCCCAAGGGTGGTGATGTCAACTCAGGGTCCTGACAAAAAGGGTCTCACCATCCCGATTAGGAGATAGTGAGCCCATCTCCATCATGTTCTTGGAAATATGGTGGTGTGGGGAAATCATATGATTTCCCTTTCCCCACCACAATTCCATCTCTCCTTATCATCAGGAAGAATCCACTTGTGCTCAGTTTGAGCTCTACAATGTTCTTCATCAAAGGCAGATAAGAACAACTACCCTCACTCTCCTCTATCAACCTCATCAAAATTAGATCATCTTGTCCTCTTATACCTGTCTCCATGGTCTTGGCCTGGTCCACAAACATTCCTCTATCTATGTCCTCATCTTACTCCAACATATCAATCCATCTATTAACATCCTCCTCTTTTAATATCCTCATATACTCCACACAATCCTTATCTCGTCTATGCTCTTCATCGGTAGAATTCTAGGCATCAATCTTCCCATCCTCAATGACCTTGCACTCTCCCATGAAAGTCTCCACATCCATAATTTTTGGCTTGCTTGATGAACTCAAAACACCATTTGGCATTGCTCTATCAATTTAAACTATTCCATGAGCATGGTATCCACATGATCTAACCTCTCATGAACCTCATTTTTCTTTGTCTTGTGTTCATACAAATGGTTGTCATCCTGCACTTTCTTGACACAACTCCCATGGTAGGAATGATCATAAGCTCCTCCACTCCTGCATGATTGAAATTTTTCCCCTCGTGTGGTATTGGAAAAGCCTCCTGATTAACCATAAACTCTATTTCATGTACAACCTCATAGTCATCCATCTTGATGAACATGAAGTCAAAACTTCCCTCACCAACTTCCAAACTTCACTGAAACATCTTCTGCGATCCCAAGGACTCTACTTCCTTCCAAATTCACTCCTTTGAAAGATGTACAAGTAGGGACATACTTCAATCCAAACCTCGTAGCCACATCTTCCTTCATGAAGTTGTGAGACACTCCACTATCCAACATAGCCATTAACAAACACCAAACAACATCCATCCCCACAAAATTCAACTTCTTCCTTTCTGAATCATGCTTTAGAGTAGCCTCCTTCATGGTAGCAACTCCCAAAACCTGCATGACTCTAATAGATTAGTGAGAAACTTATTCTCTCTCACCCTTCTGAACTTGCTACAATGTTGTGGCATTTTGCCTCAATGGGCAATGTTTCACCATGTGTTCTCCATCACACAACCAACACACAAGTGGTTTCTTCCCCTTTGGAAATCCACCTAAATTTGTTCCATCTTCCTTAGAAGACTTCTCTTTCCCTTTATCCTTCTTGTTCCTCTCACCCTGCTATCTTCCTTCTGTCTTTTCTTCATGGTAAACCATAATTTTGTCTATAGTGATGGCTTCTTCAAGAGATTGCACCTTATGCCTCTTTACTTCAGCTTGAGCCCACAGTTACAACTTAATCAAAAAATTAAACAACCTGTCCTTCTAAGCCACATCCAGAAGATCCAACATCAAACTTGAATAATCCTATATATACACTTGTAGGCTCTCTATTTATTTAATTGACTTCACTCTCACTCTTGCACTCCAAGTTTCATCTTGTGGTCCAAAATGAGTTATCAGTGTTTCATTCATCTTCTCCGATGTGGTGATGTCTTCAGTTATATTCCCCAAACCAATTTTCTTTGCTCATTCTTTACACCACATGATAGGAGAGTCCTTATCTTTGTCAAGAACAACAAGACAGTCCTGATCTTCAACTCCTTAGAAGTCACCCCCAATCAGTTCAAGTATTGCTCCATGTTGCAAACAAAGTTGCCCAATATCTTTGTGTTCCTCACATCATTGTCAATCATGTTTCTTTCATATGGACGCGATTGTCAAATGAGCCCTTCCCAATAGCTTTCTTCAAAACTACAATTTCATCCTTCATGGTGGAGAGGTCATTCATGACCTCCCCCAACTTGCCCAATCTTTCATACGCATCCTCTTTGTTTTGGTCCTTCTCGACCACATCAACAATGCACTCAAACTCTACAATTTCCTTTGTGTAGACTTCACTCATATTCTCAACCTTCTCCTGCATTCAATTATCATATTCAAAAAGCACATGAACAATCTCCTTCAAGGAAATGACTTGTTGCTCCAAGTGTTCTGACTTCCTAGTTGTCATATTTTGCTGGGTAGCCTCCATATCTAGCCAACAAGTTTTTTGATCAGCTTCCAAAACAACTTTGATACCGACTGTCACTCCCCCAAAATGCACCTCTGACCTATAAAGTTCTATAAAGTTCCAGAATCCCCTTGGGTGTCCCCTTAAGTGTGCGGCAACGACATAGTTTCCTCTCAATGGAGTGACCACAATGGTTCTACTACAAAATACAAAACAAATCGAGTTATGGTCCCTCTCAGCGCACCAACCCACAACTAGAACCCAAATATGCAATGATTCATATCCATGACACATAGACCCGGGACCTACGTCTTTTGCAATTCGGTTGACTCTTCATTCTATTTCTTCTTCCCTTAATTGGGTGTGTTCTGTCTCAAATCGTCTCACCCTTTAATATATATATATATATATATATAATATATATATATATATATATATATATATATATATATATATATATATATATATATATATATATATGACTTGCCTTCTTCTTGGACCATCACCTCCCTTCACAGTGGGTTGGGCACCTTCGCGTCATGCAGGCACCCATGCCATCATTCATGTGCCTTTGTGCGTGGACCCACCAACTCATCCATATCCTGCCAACCATGACTAGGTGCCTTTGTGTGCTTAGCCATGTCATCTTGGGCATGCCAAGCCAAAACAACCAGGCCTTTGTGAATGCTCAAGCCCAACGTCTTGACACCCACTCATCTAATCCAAAGCAAAGGTGAACGTGGGCAAGATCACTAGAACCACCCTTCATCCCCTTTAAACACAATGTTCCAAATGTCCTCTGATTTTTTTCCATTCTTATTTTTAATTTTTAAATTGTGTCAAGGGTATTTATGGTTTAATAGGGATATGATTATTATTATTATTATTATCCAATTTTAAGGTCACTCACAGAGTAATTTGACTACTAAATCTACAAAGGCATACATACTCTACTCCACAAATTTGGAACATGTGACTTCTTAAAAAACACATACTCTTAAACATTAGGTCTACTCTTAATGTTATATACTAAAATAAATAAAATAATGTTTATATTAGAAAATTAAAAAATAGTAATTAAAAAAATCTTTCAACATTGTTTATAAATAAAAAAAAATTAATTTTCACTTTAATTTTACATTAATTTAAAATAAAAAATAAATAATTTAATATAAAAAAATTATAATTACATCGGTAAACATACCTATTTCAACTTGGAGGATATAAGCTTGTAAAATTTCCCTCTTTTAAATCGATGAACATGATTCAATGAACATGATTTCTCTTTCTTCCCTTCAAATTCACATTTTCTCACTCCTGTTATGGCATGTAGAATTTTCCATGACCTTGCAAGATTTAAAGTTTGAATGGCCACGTTTGAATTTAATGCATAGAACATTAAAGTTAATGCATAGAACTTTAATAATTTAAAGTTAACTTTTTGCATTTAAAGCTAATGCAGGGAACGTTTGATTATATATAAAATATTTTAAAATTATAAACATATAATATTTTTAAAATATTAATTTTGTTTTGAAGAAAGGAAGAAGTTATATTTTATAATATTCCTAAAGTATTTTGATTTAAAATTTATGTAATAGTAAGGAAATTTTTATTCTTTTGTTTCAATGAAAATAATTTTAGTTATATATTAATTAATTTTTAATGTTGATAAATTAAAAATGTATTAGGAATTAAGTGTTTTAATATTTATCTATATTTATCAAACATATTTAATTTAAATGGTTATATTAGTTAATTTATAGTTATTTTATGTTTTTTAATTTGAGTGAGATGTGTAATTCTTCATGTAGTTGACACAAGAATTAAAAATTAAAAATAATATTGATTTTACAATTTTGTATGAAGAAAAACTGTAATTTACTTTGTTTTAGTTAACATGTAAAATGATATATATAATATATATATATATATATATATATAATATATATATGAAAATTTACTATCAGCCATCAATAAAATATTTGAATGTCTATATTAAGTAACATGATTTTATATTGAAAATTAAAAAGTTTATCATAATTTTACTTTCTATTGTGAGGGAGTTGTATAATTTCTATTAATAACAAAATTTCTAATGTGAGTTATAAATAAATATTTGAATATACATTTGAGAAAAATAGTTCAACATTATATATACATATAATATATATATATATATGAAGAGAGGAGAGAGAGAGAGAGAGAGAGAGAGAGAGAGAGAGAGACTCTAATTCAAATTATGAGGGAGATTTGTAATTCCTTTAATGCTTAATAAATACTTGACATGTAATTCAATGTGAGGAGAAAATTTATATCAATAAAGCATGTTTTTCACTTTCCAATATGGGAGAGATGTGTACCTAAAAATACACTGAATGATTTTAAGACAACGAGGGTTATAAATAAAATATTTCAATGGCCATGTTGAATAAAATATTTCATTGTTAATTATGTATGTACTATAGAAAACAAATGAAAATAAAAAAATTATTCGAATTCTAAAATCTAAAATACATGAGCTCTTTTTGTGCCCCCATCCCGGTTTATGTATGTACTTCATCATTATGTGGATCTATTGCATGCATCTCATGTGCTTCGATGCCATTCTACAACTAAGATATGTTTCCATTATGATCTTGTGCATCCACTTCAACATGGTTTGTAGGGTTCTCCATGGTTTATTCTACTTCTTCATAGAAGTGGAGATCTAAGGTCTATTATCCTTTTGATTTGTGGACTTGACCCTTTTTCTTTTTTGGGTATTTTTTTTCTCTATGGACATGTGTTCTAGAAATTACCTCTATGGTAGCATATATGACATTAAAATGTCATGTTCTCACAATCTAATTCTTCGTTCCACTGAATAATTTTATGAATCAATTGAATGTGACTAGGTAGACCTTTGCTAAGGTCTATTTTTACATAGATTCTCGCAAAGGAAAATAAACCTTTCTTCGTTCTTTCAAGGTTCATCTTTCTGAATTTTCCAAGGGTTTTTCCAATTTCCTCTAAAACCTTATGGTGCTAGAAAGGGAGGGGTAAATTTAGTAGTCGCACCCATATGTGCATTGTTGAGACCATTTTAGTGGCATCAAAATATGGAAACCAAGGGGTAATGAAGAGCCCAACTCTTCCCCAAAACCACGACCCCTCGTATAAGAGTTTCTCGTATTCATCTTGAGTTTCAAATTAGATAGTAAAAAAATATTTAAAATATAAGTAGATATTATAGTGTGGGGTCTAGCGAGAAAAGAACCATTGATGTAAAGAATTAGATTTAGGTCGTAAGTCATTGAACCTACATATTACAGTCTTGGATTGAAGAGCAGAAAAAAGGTGGCTTACCTTAGGGAGGTTGACTTCCATAGAAGGTGCTTGTTTCATTTATTCAACAATATAAGGTCATAGGTTGTTTTGAGGCTGATCTATAGGAAAGGAATCCTTTCCTTGCATCACATCCTTGTAGGAGGCTGATCCATTAGATTTCCTAGGTTCCAGAGCTCCTCCATGCATCCTCAAATTCAAGACTATGATTGAGTTCCTTATGATGCAATACTCTTTAATCTGGAAAGAATCCTTAAGAAACTTCCCTTCATATAAACGACATTGATTTTTTGTACGGATGCCCCACCGATTCTCTATGCATTGCTTTAGGTTGTTGACTGAGTTGAGACCCCCAACCAAAAAAGGGAGGATTTCCCACTTATATTCTTGATGTAAATCTAGAAAACATTATGCCCCAACTCTTCTTATGGTTTATTTTGATCAAACTTATAAGTGAGGTTGC
Source organism: Pinus taeda (assembly GCA_000404065.3). Classification (NCBI taxonomy): domain Eukaryota; kingdom Viridiplantae; phylum Streptophyta; class Pinopsida; order Pinales; family Pinaceae; genus Pinus; species Pinus taeda. The sequence goes on from APFE031267755.1 coordinate 27,506, forward strand.
GTGAAATTTGAATAAATGTCTCGTATTTGTTTGTAGATGATATATACTCTGCATGCCACAACTCCCTCGATGTTGAATGTGCACAGGAGTTTGGAATAGAGGCAGTAGGGAAATCGATAAACAACCCTATTGGGCTTGGCCACCACGTCCACCTCAAAAGCACCAAAAAAAGACTAGAGAAAATGGTTTGGGGTCCCTTTGTAAGTCTTCAAACCTTGACTTTGGGCACATAACAATCCAAGGTGAATGAGTTTTCTACAGGACTTTGCATCCTCGTTCCCATGTAGACCATGAACAAACAATAACAGAGAGACAGTTGTTCCACCAAAAAGAAAACTTATTCATCCATCTGTTATCACCCAGAAGATTGTTGATGTATGCTACTCCCTCGAAGCATATCTCAAACCCTTGACCCATGACAATAGATGGGAATAAAATTCATAAGTGCCAAACACTAAATCTCAGTGAAAACCCTATTGTTACACAATTCATAAGCCCTCTTAGTGGTCTTCATAGTTAAAACACTTTATTATTGTATTGGCCAAAATGAAGGAGGTGTGTAATTTATTTCGTGTTCAACATGGAGTTGACACATGGTGTTGTGTGTGTGTGTGAACAACATAAATACATGTTAACACATATAACAAGTACTAAGGGATCAAATCTCTTAAGGATCAAACCTTTCTTCAAGTTTTGCACTGTAAAAGTGGTTTGTATCTCAATATATTTGATCCCTCTAAGTGCTTAATACCTTTCTTCAAACACTTTAAAAGAGGTTTTCATTTCAATATATTTGATCCCAGTGAGCGCTCAATCAATCAAGGGTTGACATGGATCTATGCCAATGACATTTAAATGACAATAGTTGTGCAGTTCCATTTATTGATAATGATTTAAATTTTGTTACCAAAATAATGATAATTATTATGTTTCATAAATTGAGAATTATAATTTAAATATTTTATTATTTTTATTGTGCCAAGAGAATCTTTATAGTCCATTATGGGAGAGAGGTTGTTCTCTAAAGTTACTTTTAAAAATAATTAAATAATATCCCCATCAACAAATTAAAAAATAGTAATATCAAAAAGATATTTCAATATCAAGCTATAAATAAAATACTTCAATTTCCATCTTAGTTTTACATCAACTTTATATAAAGATAAAGTAATTGAAAGTAAAAAGTTTGTAATTTAGTCTATAACACTTTTTACTTTTTACTTTAAGGGAGCTGTGTAATTCCTTCCGTATTTAATATGGAGTTGACACATTGTATCTAAAATAATATTGATATTACATTCTAGTATAAAGGAGAAGTCTAATTCATTGTTTATTTGACATGTGGTCTTTAAAAAATTGTATATTGATAATAAAAAAAATGTTGTCCATTAAAATGAGATTCAAGATTCATATCCTCCACACATTATATATATATATATATATATATATTACTTTTTAAATTATTGATAAACAAAAAGAAAGATAAAGTGATTGAAACTAAAAGAAAGTAAAACCTCATTCTCATTTTCAATAGTGAGGGAGATATGTAAATTATTTAATTTTTAATATGGAGTCCATCTGTAGCATTTAAAAATTATTATTAACAAAATGAAGTCAATGTAGATTATAAATAAAATATTTCAAACATGCACATTGAGTGAAACATTTCAACATCATATGCATGCAACATCTACTATATTCAATACCTATTTTAAGTAATACTATTTCATATTAACTTTACAAAGAGAAAGATAAAGTGATTTATATTTTAAAAATTCTCAATATTTGACTTTCAATTGTGAGGGTGAGGAATATGTGTAATTTGTTTAATTATTTAATATGGAGTTAATGTCCATATTAAGTAATACTATTTCATACCAACTTTATAAAGAGAAAGATAAAGTGATTGAAATTTTAAAAATCTCAGTATTGGACTTTTAATTGTGAGAAAGATGTGTAATTTATTTAATTTTTAATATGGAGTTAATATGTAGTAGTTAAAAATTATTAATAACAAAAAAAAGTCAATGTGAGTTATAAAAAATATTTCAACATTATTATGTGTGTGTGCGCACCTATATATATAGAGAATCCTTCATATTGGGATTTATAATTAAATATATACTAATAACAAAAAATGGACAAAGTGGGTCATAAATAAAATATTTCAGTGACCCATGTTGAGCAATATATATTTCCATCTTCAACTTTGTATATATTATATAAAACAAATGAAAATAAAAAATTTCTTATGGTGAAAACATTTTATAAATGTATATTTTTTTTTTTTATTTTTTTGTAATTTAGTAGGACTACATCGATATCATCTATCCAAGACCCCTGAAACAATATATATTTTAATTTTTAATTAATATAATCTATATTTTTAATTGTTTAAACTCATTTTATTTTTATTTTTATTATTATTTTTTTTAGTGAATTAAGATTTCTAATAATAACTAAAAGTTACATATAGCATTGTTTTTTTGGTTAATAACATGTCGTTGTGAAACCCAACCTCTCTCAAAACATAATTTTTTCTATACCAAAAAGTAAATTGTCCAAAAAAGTTAATACCAACATTTAAAAAAAATACAACTCTAAATGTGTAAAGGCTTTAGAAGATCTTATTATGTGTTTAATCTACTAGTGTTGACTTTAAGAGCCTTATTAAAAACAAGACGGGCGTGGCCATCATCTATAGCCTATGCAGACACATCTTCTGCCACCTTTGAATCTAATAAAAATGGGTTGTCTCGTCTTAGATTAGTTTTGACTTCTTTTATATGAGCTCTAAGTTGCAGGGGAATTTTCTATCTATATAGTTGAGCTTAGGTATTCACACACAAATGAGCCCATGTCCCTCCTTACAAGCCCTTATCTCCACTGTGGCATAGAGTTTAATAATGAAACCTAGGTCTAAACCACCCGGGAAGAAAGAGGCCAAGAGTAAAGAGTGAGTAAAGAGTGATTATGGAGGGAGAGTGAAGAGAGAAAATATGAGAACCCACCAAGAAAAAGTAGTCTGGAAGGAAAAAAAATTCCAACAAATCTCTTGGATTGTGAAATAACTAACACTAAGTTTTAGAAAAGTAATTGCATGTGGTAGATAACATTAGCCAAAGCAAACAATGCAACATACCATTATTTTTCCTTTTTATTCAAATATAATATTTCAAATTTTGGGCTTTATTTAAATTTTATATTTATATATATAATTAGAGTTGTCATTTTTGTTTTTTTTTTTTCTCTGTTTTTTTTATTTAAGAATGTTGTTTCAATTATGATTTTTTTTTTAAATATAATATGTCTTTTTGTTTTATATAAGTATTTTATTCTTTAGCTTGTATGTAAGGGTAAGATATTTTTTTAGCACTTGAGAGTTATTACAACAATATATTCAATATGAATTTAATATGTCACTTGAGGGAATTGAAATTGTGTGGGGAGAGTAATAAACATTCCTCCCAACCATCTAAGATAAATCCAACCGATAAAATAACAATAACATATATAAAATCACATTTTAATGTTTATTTACATTACTATAATTAATTATTTCTTTTGTATTTGGTGATTACTAATAATGGTGGCATGTTATAAAAGTGAAGAAATTGTATATCCATGAAAAATAATACATTGCAATGCTATTTTATTTAGCAAATAATTAATGCTATTAAAACTTTTTCCAAATGAAATGAAATAAGTTAGTTTGGAAATGCCTGACAAAAATGTCTAATGAATCTTAATCTTCATTGAAATGATTGTTTTGAAATTCTTACTTTGGAGAATTCTTAGAAATCAAAAACATAATAGAAAAGCAAAATAACTCAATGGAAGAACATAGTGACATAAAAAAAAAATAATGAGGTGCTTGTTGAAGATGATGAATTCAGCATATATGGTATTGCTGAGTGGTTTTACTATGGTCATGAAAAACATGCTCACATTATAAATTATTGAAAATTATAGTTGTAATGGTTGGAATTTGAGATGTTTTAATAGTTATAAATATCTATAAATGGTTGTTTTATGATAATTTTGTTATTATGCTATTTATTATATGATATGTTTTATTTTTTCAATTGGGTTTATCTTGAGTGGTTGGAGGAATGATTGCTATGTTCCACACTTACGTTTAATTCCCACAAGTGACATGTTGGACTCATATTGAGTAATTTGCTGCAAAGACTTGAAGCCTTTGTTGACTAACCTTGTGCCTTGAATATTCTAAGGTTTACCATGCACACCATCCTCAAAACGGGGGGAATTAGTCAAGGGTTTTCTTAGGGCTTTATAACATGGAAAAATGAAATAAATTATTTTTGACTTTTATGTTTATCTAAATCATTACTTGAAGTAAAATTTTAAACAATGTTTAAGGAAAATGAATAAAACCAACATGCAAACCATGTAGAAATAAAATTCTCCAAATCAAAATTCAATAGTCAACTAATCAATCAGGTAATGTTAAAATCCAAAACAAAATTATCAAATGAAAAAAAATGCAATAAACCAACTAAAATCTATGTTACATAAAACTATTCTTTATAACATCTTGGTAAAATATATTTTAAGGTTTTGGCTATTAACAAGAAGGGTGTCCAACTCACCTTCTAGATATTGTAACCTCTATGTACCAACCCTTATCTTAACAATTTGGTAAAGGTCAAACCACGAGTTATGAGACTTTGTGTTTCCCTATACCTTTATTAGCTTGGTTCCACTTTAAAACTAAATCACTGACTTCAAATTTTTTATTATTGAATTTATTCCTATCAAACCAATGTCTCACAATTTGCTGGTGTACTACAAACTTTATTTTTTCTTTTCCCTTTATTTTTCTCAATATGATTAATGTGTCTATGAGGAAGATTGACCTCTCCAAACCTAAGCTAGTTGTAGGTATGGCAAGGAAATATTGGTTGAAAGTATAATGACTAAATAATATGGAGAAATAACTAACACTTCTTTTAGAGTAACCATATTAATTCAAATATTATTAAGTAAGATATTATGCCAATTCTTATGATTTTTTACCATGGTATTTTTCAAAATTCGAATCAAATTCTTATTGGTTGATTCAATTACCACATTCTTCTAAGTATGTTAATTCACTAAATACCTTAAGATTACCCCCTTATCTAATGCACATTCAAACAACAAAGTGGAGGAAAAAAACTAACGTTATAAAAAACAATAATATATGGAATTACAAACCTTGAATCAATTGTTGTTTTAAAACTTGAATCCTATTTCCTCATTGAATTTGAGGAAAGGAACAAACAAATGAGTAAAATAATCACTTTTTAGTAATAATATATCTATGTTGTGTTGATGAATAAGGATTTATCTCTCCTATTATATTTATACCTCGCTACTCAAATGGTTTACTAATTGTAACCAAATGTAATGTTATGGATGCATTTATCTCTCTTCCTCCACTTAATTAACAAAATTTTCACTTCCTCATCTAATCATTTGGACCTTGGAATAGAGTGGGCCAATAATAAAGATCTTCTAAAACCTGAAGTATTAGTCTCACTAGAAAAATAACCTCCAACTGGCCCACCATGGAGATATATTAAAAATTCCTCGGTATTTTCGTTTTTGAATACTGAGGTCTATCACTACACAAATTATGACAAAAATGAAGATACATTTTTTATTCTATCAAAGTCCATCTTTTTGAATTTTCCCAAATTATTTCTAATATCCTCTAAGATCTGATGATGCCAAAAAGGAAGAGGGAGATTTGAAAATCTCACCCAAACCAACATAGTTGTGACCACCATGCTCGTGGCATAAAAATTTGGGAATCATGGGGTTATGAAGAGCCCATCTCTACCCCAAAACCCTAGCCTTTCACTTCGGAATTTCTCCAAATCTCTCTATGTATCAAATTGAACTATGAATAAGAATTGGAACATAGGTAGATGTCACAATTGGGTGTCTAAGAAGAAAGATATTACATGTGTAAATCTTTAGATCTCAACCAGAAACCATTAAACCTACATACTAATGCCTTGGATTGAAGATCTGCAAAAACAGAATTTACATTTGGGTGTTTAACCTCCATGGATGGTGTTTGTTCCGTTTATTCAACAATTTAGGGTCTTGCAATATTTTGGATCTGGTCGAGAGGAATGGTAGCCTACCCTTTCACTATGTCATTGAAAGAGATAGATCCACTAGGGTTTCTAAATCCTAAGGCTACAACCTGCAACCTCAAATTTAATATTATGGTGAAATTCTTTGCAATACCATAATCTTTCAGCTAAAAGGAATCTAATAGCAATTTCTCTTCACATAACAAACATTTAAAAATTGTTGGTATACCAAGGTTGTTCTAAATGTTTTCCTTCACGTTTTCCACTAGGTCCAAGCTCCAAATCCAAAACATGGAGGTCTTCTCATTAAACTTTTTGACGAAAATATGGAATTTTTCAGTATCTACCTGTCTTTTGGCCAAATATGTAAGTAACAGATAGAGGGGCTCCTTCCGATATGGATTTTTACTCAAATCTACTTTGATATGGGTACCCATTTTAGAGAGATAAAAATGAGAGGATTCTTATTTCTTTACATAATGATGAATTATAATGCAAGACAACTACTAATTGATTAACAATTATATAGGAACTACTGCAATAACCCTACATGTTTTTTTATTTTTAAATATGGACTTGTTACATTGTTACAATAAACACTAGTCCGATTACGCTAAATAATAAATTGTGAAACATATCAAATGTTATTTTATTGCATTATCTCATGATTATGTAGCCATTCTACACGATCCTCGACCTTGTACAGTGTGAGTTGGCTTTCTTTCAAGGTCAAATTATTGAATTGTTACCTTATGGTTACCCCTGTGTTCCCCTAATTTTTGTTGAGTAAACAACGAACACACATAAGAGTGATGAACTATTACCTTTCTATGATTCTTAAGGATATATGACTTGATAACTTTGTAGATAACAAAGGTTTGCTTATATATGATAGGGTAATTAAGTTCCACTCATAAATTAGTACTCATGATTATATATTCGCTTCATTTACCCCCTTATCTTTTTGTGTCAATATAGTTACAAGATAATTAACAAAGTTACTAACTTGATGAGAACCCTCCAAAGCTTGGTAGTAGCTATAAAACATTCAAGATTACCTAAAAGTAGCCTTGGGAACATACAAATGTTTTGAGAACTTTATGTAGATGAAAATGGGAGCTCGAGAGTGGTTTTCATTACCTTTCTTTTGTAAAGAGATTCCACATTCTTCCACGGTGAAGAGCACACTAGATCTAAAATTTCTCATAAAAATTCAAATCATTTTCTCTTTTTTATTTGTCAAGTCTAGATCACTGTAGAACTCACATAAAAAATAAATTCAATAATCATCATAAATATTATATATATATATATATATATATATATATTATATATATATATATATATATATATATATATATATATATATATATATAGACACACACTTTAGCCCTTAAATTACCAACTTTTCTTCTAAGTTGAATAATCTCTTCTTAGCTTAATGGTGAGAAGTTATGGTTCTTCGTATTATAGAATAAGTTGAATAATCTCTTCTTGGCTCAAGGGTGAGAAGTTATGATTCTTCGTTTGATAGAATGTAGAAGGAAAGAAAGGTTACAAGAGAAAGAATGCAAGGAAAAAAGGGTTACTAGGCAAAGAATGCAACTCCTCTGGGAACTCCCATTTCCTAAAACACGGAAATAACTTTAGAACTTGTAAGTATCTCAACTCATAGTGTTATCCAAAATATTGCACCCACATAAAATATGGAGCATGGTAAAGGTGGGTCGAACCCACATACAATTATAAACAATATTTTATAACTCTTACAATAAAGTTTTCAACTTTACTATTTTACTAGCATTTGCACCAGATGTTGCAAAGGAAACGCCATAAGGCATAAATTGAAGAAAGCAAATAGAGCAAAAAAATACTTTGATAAAGAATAAAAATATATTAAACACTCAAATCAATGCCCCATTAACTAGAACCACTTAGCAGACATTCCATATGAAATGGGCATATGATCCAAGAACATTGCTACATAAGAGACCCAATTAGTGAGCTAACATAAGTATAAATGGTTTCATATACTAAAATCCACAGGTCTAACAAATCTTGCTTAGCCATTTAAGATATAGAAGCTATCTTGTTTAGCCATTTAAGATATAGAAGCTTCGAAACCTTTGTATATGAGCTATTGTCAAAGGGTTGCCCTTGTCCTCAGAAGCATTACCACTGAATTTCGAATTTTTTCAGGTTCGCCAAATTCCAAACCTAAAGGTTTCATCGAACCCTTGACTTAGCTCCCCCAAAAGTGGTGCAAGTTGCATAATTCAGTTTCACTCAATCGTTCAATTTCTGTGTTTTTCACCCACAATGCATGATCTACAAATCTCCCAATTCTTAGAGAACGAGAGAACAAAATTACCTTCAAATCAGAATTTTACCAGAAAATCAAATTCCCAAAGCATACAAGTGTTTGTATTTTGTATAACAAAATCCTATAAATTCTGCATTTTTCGTAGTCAGCATAGTATGTTGTATACATGAGATAGATTTGGGCAACTGTATTCATGTCAAAGTTGACAGCTAGTCCACATTTTAAAGATTCAGGAAAAAAAGGCAAAATATACTGCATCACAGTCTAACCCAGATCGAGATGAGCCCTTGATATGATGAGCCTTCTCTAAGATGGTCATTCAATGTGCCACCTCTCCCTTTTGATTTCCATTTGAACGCCTAGACTACACCTCTTCATTGTTGTACCATGGATGGAAAACATGACCATTCAACATAAATGCAAGAAAGTATTACAAATACAACAACACCTATTTCTTGATATACTACCATTAAATGTGTACTTTCCTTGGCTACTAGTTATAATTGGAATATTCAGTAGTTGGATGTAAATAAAACCCTCGTAAGTGGACTTTTGAAAGAAGAATTCCATATACAACATCCATATGGGTTGAAGTAGCTGGTAAAGAGGATCTTGTGTGCATATTAAAGAAGGCCCTATATGGTCTCACATAGGCTCATCATGCATGCTACACTAGTATTGATGAGTGGTTCCATAGAAAATGTGTAAGAAAATCAAGAATTGATATCTATATTTTCTACATGATGGTGATCATAGCATTGTTATTCATATTTTATATGTACATGATACTATTTTGGTGGGAAATGATGATGAATTAATTCATTGGTTGAAAAATGAATTATGTCAGGAATTTTTGGGTCCTCTTCACTATTCCTCTGGTTTGGAAGTTTCGCAAGATAAAGAACAACTTCTTTCAACTCGGGTAGGTAAAATTCTAGGAATGGAAATTTACCTTGAAGTGTAGAAATTTTGGTGGATATTACTAGTCCCTAATATGAAAATTGTAAAATGTTTGGTGATATATTTGTAAGAATATTCAAATTTTTTATTAATTTTATATAGTCTTTATAAGGTTTTGGCTATTGTTAAGGTATACTAATTTTATTGTATAAAACTTGGACAAATCATCTAAACAAAAAATGGAAACGAGTGAATTTTTTGTTTAAAAAAACATTGAAATTAGTCCATCTATGAAATTTAGCCCCTAAAATTTTCCTTGGATTCAAGCCAAGTACACTGTAGATTTTGAAAAGCTTCAAAACTTATGGTTGTAAATCTATCTCTACACCCATGGATCCTTGTGTTAAATTGAGAATTGATGATCCAATTGAAGAAGTGGATGCTACCTCATATTTTAAATTGATTTCTAGCCTTTCCTGATTTATCATATGCTGTAAATGTTCTAAGTTAGTTTATGGTAAGGGCAAGGAAGATCCATTGGTAGGCTGCTAAAACAATTCTTCATTGTTTGAGTGAAACTATTTCTTATGGTCTTAGTTTTGAAAAAGGAAAATATATTTTTTGTATGGTTACACAGATGTTGATTAGGCAGGTGATATGAATTTCATAAAATCTGTTACAAGTTATTCTTTCTCCTTAGGTTTTGGCATGATTTCTTGGAGTAGTAAGAAACAAATTTGTATTGATTTATCATTTGGCAAACACTGAATATTTGATGCTTCTACCAAGCGCTCTGGAGCAATATGGCCTAAGCAATTGCTTCTAGAGCTTAGAGTAATAGAGAAGACCACGACTCTTACCCGGATGCGGGTGCATTAACCACGTATTAATGAAATCACTAAAGAGGATGGCAGCTGGCGCTACGACCAGTAGTCCTTGGTGGTTAAAGGCAGGAGAAACTCAGGCATTCAAGGCTCTGAGTAATGGCGGATCGGGCTTGGGAGTAATGGCGTTGAGCAAGAAAATTAATGAGTTGCAGGGACATCATTCCCGGACGGCGTGCCTCAATCAGGGCATAAAAGAGCTGCTCCTCGGTGGATATGGCACAGATGCATGCTTCAGGTGGTTAATTAGGCTGAGTTCCAGGGTAGCGAATAGCGCATGGGAGCCTCCCTGGGTTAGGTATTTGTCCGTTGGTTCTGGAATGTTAAGAGGGTCTGTTGGGTCTGAACCTGTTTCATTAAGTTTATTCCTGTGTCTGAATACTGTTGACGTATGTTTCATTAAGTTCATTCTCTGTGATTGGGTCTGGCACAAGAATTTCGTACTGCTTGTCATTGTTTGGGGTCTAGGCATAGCGTATCTGGTCAGTATCGGGCGAGAGCAGTGGGTTTCATCAGTGAATAATTGGGTTGTGTTGGAAGGCATCTGGTCTTCAGCCTGCAATTGGTTGCTTATCTCCCAAATTCAGAGTCTCTGTCTGGACATTCACCACCTGAATTTCACCATGCCTCGACAACGTGGAATCCCCAGACGTGGGAGTAATACTGGGTCCAGGGGAGGCTCTAGCAGTCGTAGAGGCTCTGTCCCGCAATGCTTAGAGCCTTTAGCTTCTGTCTCGCCCCCCTCACCACCCTCCGATAGTTTTGGTCCCTCTCTCACCAATTCTTTCCATTCAGCTCGTTTTAAGTTTCGTAGCAAGCTGAACAAGCCGCTCATCTCTGCTATTGTCACAATGCTCTTTTCATTAAGTTTATTCCCGTGTCTAAATACTGTTGACGTATGTTTCATTAAGTTCATTCTCTGTGTTTAGGTCTGGCACTAGAATTTCGTGCTGCTTGTCATTGTTTGGGGTCTAGGCATAGCGTATCTGGTCAGTATCAGGTGAGAGCAGTGGGTTTCATCAGTTAATAATTGGGTTGTGTTGGAAGGCGTCTGGTCTTCAGCCTGCAATTGGTTGCTTATCTCCCAAATTCAGAGTCTCTGTCTGGACATTCACCACCCGAATTTCACCATGCCTCGACAACGTGGAATCCCCAGACATGGGAGTAATACTGGGTCCAGGGGAGGCTCTAGCAGTCGCAGAGGCCCTGTCCCACAATGCTTAGAGCCTTTAGCTTCTGTCCCACCCCCCTCACCACCCTCCGACAGTTCTGGTCCCTCTCTCACCAGTTCTTTCCATTCAGCTCGTTTTAAGTTTCGCAGCAAGCTGAACAAGCCACTCATCTCTGCTATTATCACAGTGCTCTTTTTAGAGGAGGAGGAAGAGCCAGAATTAGAGGAAGAGCCTGCTAGTTCAGGAGAAACATCCAGGGAGCAGGCTCACTCCCATACTTCCAGTGCTCTTCAAGGAAGCCCAATTGGGGATGGCCTCAACGACTCAGGGATTTTGTGCGACAATGGCTAGTAGGAAATCTCTCGGCACCAGCCTTCATCTACACAGGAGCCCATTATGGATTGTGAGCCTGCGAGCACCTCCGGGAACATCCTCAGCCTGGTTCTCCCTCAAGGACGCACCACGATGGTTGTAGAAGACAACCTCATGGTTACCTGGGTCAACCAAGCAAGCGAGAAGGATGCCGACTCTCCTCAGCAGGATTAAGTGCTTCATGGTTTCAATGACTTTTCTGAAATTGAACTTTCGTGGTCTATTCTTGGTATGCTTTTTCCTAATTTTCATGGCCTAATTTCTAAATGGCTTGAGATTTACAGTCTACAGGTTTTTTGAGTCTCAATCGAAATGTAATAGCCCTTCTAAAGGGAAATATTTTTGTAAGGGATCAGGTTACTATGCAGCCTCACCCTGATCTAGCTCAGCACAGAGATGAATTTTCTAAAGAACTCCAGTTTGCCAATGGTTCTGATATTTAACTATGTAAAAGTCAGGCATCAAGACCCCTGCAATAGTTTTTTTGGTAGAGGGCAGGCTACAGCCCCCTCAGAGGCTCAAACCTCTATGTAAATATTTTTTCCTCTTTTTATTAATAGAATAGTCTTTACCGAGAAAAAAAAATAGAGAAGACCACGACTCTTATTTGTTGACATAATCTATCATGTGTAAAGTTGGCTAATAATCCTATGTTCCATGATAAATCAAAGCATATTGAAACAAGTTATCATTGTATTAGAGATCTCATTGAGAAGAAAGAACTCTATATGGAACATTGTTCTACTAAAGGCATCATAGTTGACATCTTCAAGAAGACACTTCTTAAACCAAAAATTGAAAGTTTTAGATCTAGGCATCTTTTGGAAGGACTAGATTTGTGTAGATCTCATCTTTAATTAGTTTATAATTATGATCTCAGTTCAATTGTCTATCTTAGTTTAATCAAATATATAATACTATAAATACAATTATAATTAAATAAAATATAATTTTTTTTGTGTGTTTCTTCTTCAATAACATTTCTTCTAACAACGTATTAAAATTATTTAATTATTAGAAAATTAGAAAAAACCAATACAAGTTCTATTATAAATATAAATTATTCACCATATATACGTACCAATACCAATGCAAAGTGAATGAATATGCCGTAAACATTACTTGATTCATTAAAGAACCAAAATTTCCAGCCAATCTCCTCATTCATGTTGAGGACGTATAACTTTGACTTGAGTATGGCATTGAATAAACTTTATTTTGCATCTAGTACAAAAATTTCACCAACTCTCCTGATGTATTAGTTTTACATTATGATATCATTAAAATAAATATCAGTGCAAAGTAGTCAATGCCTTCTTTGTAGATCAAAACTCATGTGCCACACTTTCCCCAAATCAATATAGAACTTGTGACAACTTAGTTGTCACTAGATTTCCTGGCCTTATTTATATATTTAAATTTTTACAAGTTTGCATAGTATTAATGGAATTTAATTTGATTATAAATTTTGGAAATATTTTGGAATTTAATGAATAAGAGTAAAATTATTTGTTTAATCTCATTTTGGTCAACAATATTTTGCAATTTTCCTTTGTTATTTAGATAGATCAGATAATTTTAGAAATATTTCGAAATCTAATGAAAAAAAGAGCAAAATCAATTGTTCATTGGCACTCTAGCTAACAATATCTTGACACTTTCATTTGTTGTTGGGATGGATCAGAAGTTCAATTGTCTAGTTCGATTGTCTTCTTCCCTCTAAAAGACCGCGTTGGTAGCCAAAGTTGTTAACTGTAGCACCAGAAGGTAGGCAGTAAAGTTATCTACCAGTCGTTGCAATTGTAGACTATTTTGTTCGAGGATGCCCACTGCCTCTTCAAATTCATTGACAGAGCCCACTTCCAATCCCTGTCTGAATCTATTTGACTATCAATATTCACCCATATCCAGAACTTTGACCCAGACAATTGTTCATTGGGATTGATTTGCCAGGTAGAGGTGGACAGATGAATATTCTCAGGATAGAAATGAAGAAATGGGGTCTCTTTGGCTATTCTGAATAAATGATCTGGCAGGTGATTATGTAGCTAGGGTGTTGGTCTAGGCATCCTCTTTGTTAGTTGTAAGTGGTTGGAGTCAATTTCGTTGGATTGCTGGATTACCAGAGCCAACACAGCTACTGTCCACCTGCTTTCCTACGTGTATCAATCTTGCTTTTCTTTTTCAAATAATGGGGCCATTTGCATTATATAAGCAAGTTAACATAATTGAAAATACATGAAAACAGCCATAAACTATACATTTAAAAAAGGATTTATCGAGCTTTGTAGAGCCTTTAATCTTTCTATATTGCGTGTGGATTTCCAATTGAGTGTTTCTGCATAGGCTTCTCTGCGTTGTGTTTGTGTGAAAGAGGTGGGCTCTTTAGGAATACAGAGTTGTCCAAAATTAGTTCCAAGTTAAAGGGAATCAGTGCATGCCTCTATATATGCACATGTTCTTGCTCTGACAGTGTATAATTTGTATCTTTGTCCATTGCATTTGAACTTGCAGAATCCTTTGGATACAATATATTCTTTTTTCTTATACAGAGTTTGATATAATGGAGGCTGGTGCTTATGGGAATTTGTGGCAAACATCCTTTTCTGCTACCACAGAAAGCATTCATAGGACAAAGATGATATTGACCTCTAAATTCTATGTGAAGTCACTATCATTTGGATCTTCCATGAATCTACATGTCAAGAATTCTGTATCAAAGTCTCTATCTGGACGAGGCAAGATCCTCATAGTGATTGCCAATGTTCAAGGAGCACCTAATATAATCAATGGCTCCAAAGTGAAGGATAAAGAACTAATTCACACAGCCAGGACTAATGGTATTGCAGTCGAATTGGCAGAAGAAGAAGATGTGTTCAGGCTGAGGAGGCTTGTACAAGGGAATTTGGTTTATAGGCAGAAATTTTCTATTAGATCGTATGAGGTTGGGGTAGACATGAGTGGATCAATTGAGACTATGATGAATCATCTTCAGGTGATTAGCAAATATTATATTAATATTGGTACTGGTAATCATTATCTATCTATCAAAAACTGGGCTTTTGGCAATATGGCTAAACCAACCCAACTTCTCGATATCTGTATGTTTTGTTTCACCAAAGAGTAATCTCTATACATGATGTCTAATATCATTTCATTTTATGCAGGAAACTGCTCTGAACCATGTCTGTCCCGGGTATGCAATTTCATTAACTGAATGCAAAAACATAGCACCCATCTTCTGAACAAGAATTTAGTGAAAGCTATTACAGTTTCCTTGCTCAGGGTTTTGAATAGTTTGAAACAAAGTTCAGAATACCATTTCAAAATTTTACTGCCATGTTTGTTAACCTTTCGTTCATTTTTCTTTGGGCAGCACCTGGGTTATGATGAACAGAAACACCAGAAAACTGTCTAAATTTCCAGAAGCAGTAAAAAATGAGATATCTCCATATTATCTTGAAAGAACAGTGATTGACCAGAGCCATCATGAAAAATTAGAAAAGCTGGGTGATGACACTGCTCAATACATCCACTCCAAATTAACAGTAAGGACTGATGTTTGCACTCTTTTCAAATGCCCTTATACAGGATTGCTGTGAATCATATTTTGGGCCAGCAAATTTTTTCCAGGGGTTAAATAACTACCTATGACTGATGATTTGTTACATTTTTTTACAGCCAAGATGGACTGATTTGGATGTAAACAGGCATGTGAACAACGTCAAGTACATTGGTTGGATTCTGGAGGTAGTTAGATCTATATAGATTAATTTGGTGCAGTGGATATATTTTTTTAGCATATGAAATAATCTTGTTACCATAATGAGCACAATCATAATCCTGCACAGATTAAAACAGATGTATCACTATCTTCAAACTATATATATA
>APFE031267759.1:0-46955 GCA_000404065.3 Pinus taeda
ACAACTGTGACAAAACAAACAAACTTCCCTAACCTATATCAGAATGACAAGTGATAAAGGGAGATGGCCTACCTCTCTCCTATGTGCTCGACCTTTGATGATGATATCGATCCCTTAGCTCTCGAGCTCACTCCTCACTATTCCTTGCATCCAAATACCTGCAAGAGAGATCAAAAGACAACAACAAGAAAGATCATATAATATGCATTCCAATATAAGTTATACAACAAATAAAGGAGTATTATACTACGAAAACCATCATAGAAAAGCTTATGGGAAGTAAAAAATTCTTTATATTAATGATTAAATCAAAGATGGAACCATACAATTGGTGCCTTGATGTTGAAGGCCTCCTTCAGGATGGTTCCGATCCCATTCAGCCAAACTTAAAAATAATTCCTTTCCTCTCTCACCAAAATGGCAGCATCTAAGCACAATTGAGCTGAAGAATGGAAACCAACAATTACCAACACATTGAGGAAAGTGAAGAACGGATTTATAGTGATGGATAGGAGGTTAGAGATCCACCAAAGGAGGAAGAAGGTCCTTATACCAAAGGTAATATCCCTAATGTAGGATCAAAGGCTCTAAATGGGAGTACTTGACCATATCTTCATCCAACAACCACCAACTCGTCGTTCTCAAGGCTTCTAATAAGAGAAGCTTATGCTCCATTTTCGGAGAAACTACCTAAAGAGGATCAGCGCAGATTTTCCTATCAAAAGTCGTGTTTCCAGTGCTAGCCAATAGTTAGACAAAAGGTTACCAACACGGATTTGCTTACTAAAAGTAGTGTTGGTCTTGCAAATTAGGGTTTTTCAAAATCTTTTCTAGAATTACTTCAAGACATTAGTTCTCCATCTATTCAGAGATGTGTTGAGCACATAATTCATGGTGAATGAGTTTACACAGTTTTTGTCGCTTTACGACATTTGTGATGACAGTGGCACAAAGGATGACACTTCAGCTTTAGAGTTAGGAATGTGACAAAATATTGTGTAACACTCCCAGTCTCGTATTCTGAAATGTCTCACTTTGTGTCGTCATTGTCGCAAGTGTCGCAAAGTGATGAAATTTTTCACAAACAATGTATTAACCATGAAACATGTTTGTGAAAATCAAAAGAATATCCCTGGAGAAAAGGAGGAAAACTTGCCTTGGAAGAATTCTGAAGAACTTATCAAAAAAACTTGTTTGCAAGCCAAACGTGTTTCCTATAATTAATGTCTCCAACTATTACCTTCTAACATTATACATGACAAGCGTTGCCAATGCGATTTTTATTAGGAAAAACCGCATTGATCCACTTCAGATAGTTTTTCCCAAAATAAAGGAGAAGCTTCCCTTACTAGAAGCTCGAGAGCAACGATGTGGTTTCAGGTAGATGAATATTGGAATGAGACCTCCCATTCCTGGCCCTAGATCCTACTTCTATGGATCTCTCCCTTAAGATGTGAAACTCCTCCCTTTTTTCATGGATCCTCAACTCCATCTCCTTCCCTATGAATGAATTGTGCGCCATCCACTAATGTTTGGTTGTTGGTTGGTTGGTTGCCATCCTAAGAGTTGAATTATGCTGAATTGTTGCCCATTTGCAAAGGAGAAAGGTGTTTGAAGGCTGAGGCTTGGACTTGGAATCTAACTTGAAGGAGGCTTCCAACATCAAGTCTTCATTGGTTGTAATGCTCTAGTTTCATCTATTTATAATACAATATATTTTTTTGTTACACAGTAATTTGTAACTGTCCTTATTTCAGTCCTTCTATTGTGTCATGTGTCAAATGAACATGTTCATATCATCCTATTGATGCAAGAAGATTAAGCAAATGCTCTCTGTTGCTACAAATGACCCTTATTGCTTGAGTTTCTGCCTCGTCGCTAGTAAACCCTTAATATAAGCTACGGACCTTTGCCATAAAAAGTCCAATCACGTCATCATCGTAGGAGTACATCTGTTTCTCGCGACGGTCAGATTTCATACCCCGACGCAAGGCTTTTTGCTACCTTTAGCGATAGTTTGACTAAATACATTGCTTACTAGTGATGTCGGTGCTAAAGCTTAGTTATAAGCTAGCGACGATCTAGATTGGGCGAATTCGTTCCAACAATCAGCCTTGTGGATGTCTCCAGACCTGGTTGTTGGCATCGTTTCTGTCACCTTTCCCCCTCTGGTATGGCAGTTCCGTCATTTGTGCTACCTTCCTTGAGGATGAGCTCTCTCTTCCACATTTCATGGAGACTCCTTCTCCTATTGAAGCACTCACTTTTGATATGATCAGCTAGTTGGTAATTCCTTTGGTTGAGAAGTGCTGCTATGATTTTGAGTTTGATAGATAGTTGGTGTGCGTGTGACAAGTGTGATATTGTTGGTAGCTTGTGGAAGGTTGTGGAGTGCCCTTAATTTTGTGTTAAAGCTTATGAGTGAGAGAGAGACATTGTATGTTGGTATATTCATCCTTAAAGAGTGAATGCTTGAGAAACATACTGGTTGGATCCTGTGAGAAGGCTTGCGACGTCAAGACTTTGGTTGTAAGCTTGCTATTATTTCATTATTAATACAATCAATGATGTTTTCGTATGTCTTGTATGTAATTTACTTGATAGCTCATGACTTCTTGACTTTGTGAGTAAATAGATCATTGTTGTTTTCTGGTTACATTTTTTGTTGTATTTCCTTTGCATTGTTTCAGGTTGATCACTCATTGAGGAGAAGGAAGCGGAAGCTGGAGCAGCACAACAGAGCTTCATCAACCACCAGTTGAGGTAGGCCTCCAACAATGATTGTTTTAGGAAATCTATTGTTGATATGTCTTTGTTGTGACTAGACCCACTCTAGGGCTAGAGGGGTTGCCTCTGTCCGTAGAGGGAACACTTTCCTGTATCACAGTTTTCTTTCCATAAAGGCTTCAACTATTGTTCATTGATCGTAATACTCGTTGATCTATTACATAATTTTCATTATAAAGTGTTATGCTTTGTGTAGTTTTGTTGTCTCCACTTGATCTTTCTTACAAGCACTCATTTACACCAGCGAAGAGGAGATCGTGAGCTTGGAAGCCAAAGAGTCAAGGTCGACAGCAAGAGTATTAGCATCAGAGAGAGGTAGGATATCTATCCTCCTTTGCATTTTCTAGTATGAAGTAGGAAATATTACATGTAATTGTCTTTTGTTGTTGTTAGATCGTCCTATAGGGCTAGAGGGATCGTTTATGTTCGCATAAAGGATTTCTTACACAACAAAATGACGACTCCACTGGGGAATACATAACCCTTCAAACCTCCTTTTGTTTTTTGTCTCTTGTGATAAGTTTGTCCAACCTCCTAGTGATCTGTAATTTTGATTGATTATGGATCTACATTCTAAGTGGTGAGTTGTTTAGAGTGTTGAATTTGGATCTTTGTTTCAATTCTTTTTTTTTTTCCTAAAATTTTCTCACCCAGCGCATTTTTTCTAAAAAACAGAGTGTTGTCGATGTGGATTTTCCTAATTACCGTCATGCTTAAGACCCCGTCTTCCACTGCCTACCCATACTGGTCCAAAAATGATATTTTTTAGGGTTTTTTACAGAATATCTAGAGTGTTTTGATCTCTAAAGTTTTTCTCTTGCTCTGTTTCCATAAAATTTATAATTTTTTTTGTTAATTTCTTAATGGTTTGCAAGAGTTCATTCCATGTTGAAGTAGTGAAAATTAACTTTGGTTGAATCTTTAGTTCTTTGGGTAAATCAAATCTATTGTTTTGTTTCTTGCATGTGTTGAGGGGATTACTGATTTGTTTTCTGATAAGCATTTCTTCTTTTTAAAACCATAAACGAATTGCATTTCCATTTGTTAAGTCTTCATCTCAAAATTGATCATTACTTCTGGGAATTGCATTAGATTAAATTGCACTGGAAAGTTTTTTTTTAGATTTCCATTGAGCATAGATTCCATTGATTGGTATTGAAAGATGATAAGTACATCCTCATTCATTTTAAAAAGAAAAAAAAAAATCATTTAGGTGAACTTTAGTGAATTAAAATTCATTTACTTTTTTGGTTGTTTCATTGGAATTGTGAAGTTGAAAGATCTAGTTAGGAAGCTCTTGTTGGTTTCATATTTGATTATCGCATCAATGTTTGCACTTCTTCTCTACGCTAGATAGCTTTCATTGAAAATGAAAAGAATCATTTTTTCATATTAGTTGCATCGTAGGTGTGTTTAGGTGACATCGATTTTTTAGCCTTGAAACCGAAACATAATTCAAGATAAACTTTAAAATTCATCTCAATTAACCTAAGGATCATTTGGAAAGTTAACGCAAACATCTAGAGGTCTAGGCTAGAGACATGTTCTGTCGTCGTTAAACGTAGGATTTGTCGTTGTTTTCCAGTGTTGCATCCCGGGGGTGAAATCCCATTCCACCTATGGAAGTGCATAGGATCATTCTCCATGTACCTTTGGGTATATCAGATGGTGCTCCAAGCATTAAAAATATATGGGAACACTCTCATCGAATAGTTACGCATTAGACAGCACTACTACAGATTGCACTCCCACGTACCGCAGAGTATATTTTGGGAGTCCCCTATATGTTGATATCCATCCATAGATAGTCGATTCTGCCACCTTGTATACCGTGATACACCGGATACAGCATTCAGAGAGATTGGTTGCCGTACGTTAAGTCCTTGGTTCACCAAGGTGTATATTGCAATTCACGATTGCTTGGTAAACCTTTATGCCTAATTACCCTTTTTTATTTTTATTTTTTTATTTCTATAATTAATTCACCATAGAATAACATCCTCCCTGTGGAATATCTCCTTACTTGATACTAACGGCAACAGTTCTTGAGTCTACCAATCAAGGAAACCCCTCTTACAGGAATCCTAGTCCTTTTCCTTCTTTTATGAATGATGGTGTTCCTTATATGGCGATGTTGTCCCTTCCTGGGTTTACCATTGGTTTTCCAGTTTGGTTGTTTTCAACCCCTATGGTTCTAAATATCCAAACCACTTCTCAACCAAGTTCTCCTCCACCTGAACAAAATCAACCTCATGTTGATCCTAAAGTCGACCCCTTGTCTTCTTCACCTATTGTTTCTTTATCCCTTTCTCCCTCTTCGCCTGGTGAATGTATTGATTCTAGTAACCAGAGAGCTAAGAAGAAGAAGAAGAGGGCGAAGAATAAGAAGCAAAATAAGCAAGGGGGAAACCAAGCAACCGTTGTTACAAATGCAACTAATGTGCAGAAACCTTCCAATCATCCCCGCAAAATAAAGTTCCCTTTCAAGTTATGTAAGGGTGATCACCTTCTTAGATATTGTCCTGGTATTACAAAGGTATTAGAAGTGTGGGCCACAGGCTTACATCAGCCTTTATTATCAGCGTCTAGAGATCATGTTGGTGATAAACCCTCAATTAGTGATAGTAAGATCCATGGGAAAAAGGGTAAAGTTAAATTTCCTTATAGGTTATGTGAAGGGAATCATCCTATTCATATTTTTCGTTATATAGATGAAGCCTTAAAAGTGTTGGACAACCTTAAAACTTCTCAGCCTCGTCTTCTGACTAGTTATCGAAATCTTTCCCCTGATCCTCCACTAGTTGATGAAGTGATTGATCAGAATTCATCTCTAGCCAACCCCACTCTCTCTGAATGTGAATCCCATGAGCCCATTTCCAACCAACGATTGTTTGAGAAAATGGTTGACTCGATTCCACCTTCAGTTGATCATACCTTTCCCATAGAGAGTGAACGTCATACCACTCAGGTTCTTCTTATTTCTTCATATTCCAATGAATTGGGGGGAAATCCTCCCATTCCCACGGTATTGGGGGGTGATCCTCCCATTCCCATAACCTAAGGGGTTGGTTCACCCATTCCCATGGCACCCCCTCTAAATAATATGGTCACTTCCTTTGATTGGAGTCGACTTACAAGATATCATCTTCCTCCTTATGTGCTCTTCCAGATCATAGTATAGGATTATAATATACTCGTACCTAGCACAATCATAGATGAAGGTGCATCGGCTAGTGTTCTATCCTCAACTACTTGGCAAGATTTAGGTTCTCCACAACTTGTGCCTGTTACCCAAAATTTGTTGGCTTTTAACAAAGGAACCAATCAACTGTTAGGGATCCTTCCTAAGTTTCCTATTACTTTGGGAGGAAAAATTGTTTATATCAATGTGATGGTTGTCCAAGTCCCTTTGGATTTTAATTTACTCCTTGACCATGACTATGTTTATGTCATGGGAGCTCTTGTCTCTTCTCTATTTCATGTCATATGTTTCCCACATGATGGAAGAATCGCAACCATTGATCACCTTTCATTTGTTGGTCCTAATTTGACTCTCTATCAACCATCTTCCCTAAATGATCCTTGTATGCAAGTGGTATCACCCCCGCCATAGGTTAATTATGTGGCTACCTGTTCCATGCCCGCGTATACTAATGATCTTGTCGGCGATATAGTGCATCATGTATTGGGGGCATTGGAGCCTGATCTTTCCTTGAGATCCCTTGATATGTATCCCTTCCAGAGTGTTATTCTCCCATATGATGAGAACCTCTTGGAAGCCATGGCCTCTTATCATCCATGAACAAGGTGTCGGAGAAGAGTTCCTTTACTTGTGTTGAGCTCATTAAAAAATTAAACAAATCCCCTTCCAATTCGAGCCTTTGATAAGATCTCGTAGATTCCTAGTTAAGTCTTTCATTTGATCTCGTAAATGAACCTTCATTCCATCCACCTGTTAGTAACCAGTAGTCTAATTAGGGGAATTAAATGAAGATTAGGGGGAATTTACCTCTATTGATTCATTATGTTGGGGGCATGCAAACTAATCTCGAGCATAGTTTTTCTTTGTTTCAAGCTTGTGTAAAAATGAAACTAATCTCAAGCGTAGTTTGTCTCCGTTTCAAGCTTGTGTAAAAATGAAACCAAATCCAAGCATAGTTTTTTATCATGTCTCAAGATTGTGACGAAACGAAATCATCTTCAAGTATCCTCAAGCATAGTTTCCCATGTTTCAAGTTGGTGTAAAAATGAAACCATTCCCACTTTACCTCTCATGATTGTCGTTTTTATCAACCTATTTTTCCTAGATGAGCCTTGGTTTTTTCATTCCATCGTCACCATATCTTTGGCCAATCATACACTTTCACTTGGTTGTTTTACCCTAGCCTGGGGAACATCTGTGACATGGTCTTATTAGCCATCCTCTTAATCTTTGCTTGTTTTGATCAGTTCTATCATGACCTGAACCAGTTGCTACCCTTTATACCACTCGTTCCTCCAGGAGGAGTTCTCTTTCAGCTCTTTTCAAACTCTCAAAATATGAAAATATTTCTGAACACTTGTCTTTTCGAACTTGTTAAACTAAATGAAAAGACGTTACTCAGTATAAGTTTAACCCTTTTTCGAACTAAGATAGGCTAGCTACGAAAAAGGAACATGGATAAAAGGTTCTCTTGAGTATTGTTTTCTACCTTTTCAGATTTAAGAGACTATCTACGAAAATAAACAGTTGGAGTTCTCTTTTTGCCTCTTTTTCAAACTCTCTAAACATGAAAAAGATATCAAGTTACCCCTTCGTCAAACTCGTAAAACTCGCCTCTTTTTCAAACTCTCTAAACATGAAAAAGATATCAAGTTACCCCTCTGTCAAACTCGTAAAACTAAAACAACGAAGGACTTGTCACCATGACAAGACTGAGCTACTCCTTCCTAGGGATCATTATAAATACTATGATGGATTCATCCGAAGGATGAACTTATATGACGATCATATGGTATCCTCTTCAATATTGAGATTAAAAATAAAGAGGTGCTCGCTAGAAATAGTGGGGGGGAATGGAAATAAATGTATATCCTATATTTTGTATGAAAGGAAATATGTCGCTCTTGAACATGACACTTATATGTATCTCGTGTCGAGTTTGGGACATCCTCACTTTTTCACTTATCTTACTGGGTTTGGGAAATCCATTTTCCTCTCATTTGATTATATATTGTCACCATAAATTATGATCCTATTTTGAGTCAAATGTTGCCACATTCCAAATTTGTGTCGTTGATATGTTTGAGAGAAGTCCCACTTGCAAATTCAAACCACTTATACATGTTTGACTTTTTCTGCATCATTCTTGAATCACTCTTGCCAACTTTGCAAAATCCTATGTTTCGTGTCGATGGTGTGGGAAACATTATGGCCCTCCTTCGATAGATCACTTCCTATCGACTCCAACTCATTATCCAGGAAGATGATCTAGGAACTCCCTTTCAGTACCTTGGAGCTTGCATTCCTCAATGGTAGGTTCTTCACATTTGAAGATAGGTTCACATCACTAGCCTTCGATCGAATGATTCTATGAATGTTCGACTTCAGCTTCATTGTTCACACTCGTGGATTGTGTTGTTGTACCTTGAGATCCAT
This sequence comes from Pinus taeda, assembly GCA_000404065.3. NCBI lineage: Eukaryota > Viridiplantae > Streptophyta > Pinopsida > Pinales > Pinaceae > Pinus > Pinus taeda. The sequence continues at coordinate 8,426 of APFE031267759.1, forward strand.
CGTCATTATTTGGTGGTTTCTCTCATGCTTATTAATGGTTTACATCATTGATCGGTAATCAGGTGGTTTCTACCATGTTCAACTCCAACACATCTATTCGCATGGTGGGATTCGTACTTTGGTTGGATCGAGACAAAGGTGAAGACCCTGGGTTTCGTTTGTTAGATCCAGGCTGCATGGAGTTACTAAGTATTCATGATTGTAAACATGATCCTTGTTATTTGGATGGTTGTGTTCATGTCGTGGATCCATGTATTGTTAGGTGCTTACACTTTAAGCATACTTACATCAAATATGTTAGGTATATTTTATTATGTTTGATTTGCAGGTCAGTGGTTCTCTAAGTCCTTTCCTTTGCTTGTAAATAACTTCAACCATTACTTCATGTTCTGACTTCATGCTTTAGGGGGCATCTGTTAAACATTATTTTTTCACACTCCCAGTCTCGTATCCTGAAATGTCGCACTTTGTGTCGTCAATGTCGCAAGTGTTGCAAACTGATGAAAGTTGTCGCAAATTTGTCACAAACAATGTATTCACCATGAAACATGTTTGTGAAAATTAGAATAATATCCCTAAAGAAAAGGAGGGAAACTTGCCTTGGAATAATTATGAAGAACTTGTCAAAAAACCTTGTTTTCAAGCCTAGCGCATTTCCTATAATTAATGTCTCGTACTAGTAACTTCTATCATTATACATGACTAGCGCTACCAACACTATTTTTATCAGGAAAAACCGTGTTGATCCTCTTCAGGTAGTCTTCCACAAAATAAAGGAGAAGCTTCCCTTACTAGAATCTCAAGAGTGACGATGTGGTTTCAAGTAAATGAAGGTTGGAACGATACCTCCCGTTCCTCGCCCTAGATCCTACTTCTATGGATCTCTCCCTTGAGATGTGGAACTCCTTTTTTTTCATGGATCCTCAACTCCCTCTCATTCCCTATAAATGAATTGCCCACCATCCACTATTGGTTGGCTATTGGTCGGTTGGTTGCCATCATAAGAGCTGAATTATGCCCAATTGTTTCCCATTTTCAAATGAGAAAGGTGTTTGAAGGCTACAGCTTGGACTTGGAATCTCACCTGAAGGAGGCTTCCAACATCAAGGCTTCATTGGTTGTAATGCTCCCTTTTCATCTATTTATAATACAATATATGTTTTATTTCCATAATTGCTTCAACTATTGTTCATTTACTGTAATACTCCTTGATTTGTTACATAATTTGTATTAGAAAATGTTATGCTTTGTTGTCTCCACTTGATCTTTCTTGCAGGCACTCATCTACACCAGCGAAGAGGAGATCATGAGCTTAGAAGCCAAAGAGTCAAGGTCGATAGCAAGGGTATTATCATCAGAGAGAGGTAGGAGATCTATCCTCCTTTGCATTTTCTAGTATGAATTAGAAAAGATTACATGTAATTGTCTTCTGTTGTTTCTAGATCCTCCTATAGGACTAGAGGGATCATTTTTGTCCGTAGAAAGGGTTGCCTACACAACACTCCTTTCAATTAAAATATCATATATAATTTTTTATACATATTTATAGAATATAAAAGCCCTCTTATTTTTCTAATTATATTGATATTAATCCATAAAGCTTATTTACCCTATATATTTTAACGGTGATATGGTTGTGGGATATTTTTTAATATATATTATGGAGCAAGATATATATAGACCAATCTATCCTTGGAAGTGTGTTTCACTGAACTCAAAACCTCATTGTGTATAAATACTTCACCCAAATCATCTTTACAACTATCTTAATAGAATTATTATATAAGCATAGAAACAATGTCACTCTATAACTAATCTCTTACATGCAAATAATTTGTCCATCCAATGACAATGTGTAATGAAACAATGCTTCCTTCCCCTTTACGCAAAGGTAATGAAACAATGTTTCATTTCCCTTTTACGCAAAGGTTTCATATTCGCATTTGACCTTTAATGATCAAGCATAGGTAACAACCTTTGGATACATATACAATTGCATCTCTCATGTGAATATATGTTAGAGTACTATACTTTCAACTAGATAATATGGCACAGCACATATAGTATATATTCAATTAAATAATATGGCATGGTAAAAATAGGATGAAGAAAACATATTTATGATAGTGTTTATTTTAGAATAAGTTTTCCATAATTTTTATTTAATTATCAATAATTATCAAGTGGATGGTAGAGATTTAACTTCAATGGAATATATTGGAATATTCATAATAGTATTCATGTATTAAGGATTAAAAAATTTCTCCAAATTAGTTGTGCACTTTTAATTAAGTTATCTCAAATTAATTAATTAATTAAATGTCATATCAACATGTCGTATTGGGCATCTGGTATTGGTAAGTCATGGTATTGGCCTGTGATATTGTAAAAAGAGTTATTTACAAGTTGCGAATTTCCATAGTAAAGTAGGGGTGAGTCTCCATAATTAAGAATAGTATTACATGATTTTTGAGATTATATATAATATATATATATATAATATATATATATATATATAATAAATATATAAAAAAATATAATATATATATATATAACTCATTAATTTCTTTTTATAATTATATAATAATAATGTCAGATTAACATTAGCTCAAGTGGTAGGGTTCATGATTGTGTCCCAAGTCGTGTGGGGGTTCAGTCTCTGAAACATGTTGTGCATGGGTTTCTCTTACTGATTGTGTTCTAGTGGAAATGCAACTCATTACTATTAAAAAAACAATAATAGTAATAATAATTTAAAATAAAATTATAATTTAGTTAACGTTTTACGGTTTTTTTTATGTAAGTGATTTGTTGCATAATGGAGTAAGTTATAATGAGATAAGTGTACAGGAATTTACTAAGTTATATTTTTACACTAATATTAAGTACACAAATTTTATATCAAGTATAGTTATAGTTAATTTATATTAAGTGTACAAAATTGTGTAGCATTCCTCTTAATCAAGAAAGGATCTTGCAGCGGATTTAAATGGCCACCATAAGATGTAACACAGCCTTTGGATACATATAGAATTGCATCTTCATAGTAAATATATTTTGAAGTACTATTCTTTCAACTGGAACATTATGGCAATGCAAAAAATAGGATGAAGAGAAACATATTTACTATAGTGTGTATTTTAGAACAGGTCTTCCACAATTTTAATTTAACTATCAATAATTATTAGATGGATGGTAGAGATTTAACCTCCATGGAATATGTTGGAATATTCATAGTAGCATTCACATAACAAGGATTGAGCATAGTATTCAAAATCGAAACCGATGGCTAAATTGGTCCACCTATCAAACCGGGTTTCAAACTGGGATTGGCATTAGTCTTTTAAAATATACATGAAATAATTAATTTTTAATGAAAACAAAAACTATTTTAAGATTTCAAATCATGGTTCCAAACCAATAGAGGCAAAATATGCAAAGTTTGCTCATCTATATACCATGTAATGGTGAATATATCAAAATGGTACCAAATGCAATACATATCAACAACAAAATACATCATCAATGAGGCTCTAAATGGCCTCTAGAGTCCAAAAACAATGCTACAAGCTATGGGGCCATTGGCCTACTACAAGTCTACATATCAATGATCAACACGATCACCCCTCATCATGTTCAAACTCATCACCACTAGTAGACATGGGATCTTCAACATGTGCTACATAAATAATCTGGCTCAAAGTTTGAGGACTCCTTAAACTCCTTTGCAACCTCAATATTAGTGGCAGTAGTAGCAGCAAAACTAGACATCAAAACTACAAATCATTGATCAACATGATCACTCATGAATCTCATCATTAATTCAATGTTACTAGAAATGGGATAATCAACAACATATACATAAACATCATCTAACTCAAAGTCTTCAAACTTGGATTGTTCAACCTAATAATATAATAAAAATTGAAAAGTTTTACATGCCTAACCATTGATTTTGGTTTAAATGAAGGGTTCATCTCCTCAACCTTATAATGTGGTAGAAAAAGCTTAGCATACTAAACAGTGATTTTCCATTGAGTGAAAGGCACATTTTTGTTTAGGCCATGATAGAGGAGTTCAACAATCAATACCACCAACCTCAATAAAGTTTAACAATCAATGCCACAAACATCAAGGTTGTTAAACGGCTTCATGCTCTTGATCAAATGTCAATCTAATGTTGATTTTTGATATCTTGGGAGGTACTCCAAACCTTAGGATTTGGGGTTTAGAGGTTGGAGCACCATAATAGGCCATTGTGGGCGTGGAACCCAAGGTTGGGGTTTTACACCCGTTGATGTTTGGGCCAAAACCATGAGGCATTTTCTACATGTGATGGATGGAGATAATAGACGATGGCAAGAAGAATCCAATGCAATGAAAATCGTCAAAATCCGAGTTGTAGAAGATGAGTTATGAATTTTGGAAGTTAATAATAAGTTTTTTGGACATTCAAGTCATATAGGATTGAAGTGAAATGTCCAAAATACATGTCCATTGGAGCCCTCATGTTTCATATAAATATGAGGTGAGTTAGAGTCATTTTCATTCATCCAAATGTGCAACAATTCATAGACTTCTCAACAACATAGTCAAGCTCAAGAAGGGAGGCCGAGATTGAAGAAGGAGAGTAGTTTTGGGTCTGTACTTTCCTATTTCAGGGGCTGAAGTTGAACAGGAGAAGGCCGCAAACCTTAAAGGCTACTCTAGTAGCTTGTGTGTGGGTATTGAAGGCTGACTTATCTTTGTTTTGAGGGTTGCAGCCCTTATTCCTTGTGTAGACTAGGTCGCAGCTCTGTTCAAGGGTAGAACAGGTAGAACAAGTGGCCTAAAGAAGCAGCAAGGCATGGTAGGGTATTGTGGGAGATAGGTCGCAATATTTGAAGGTATGTTGGAGTGGTTTTGTGGGCTCCAATAACAGTTGATTAGGTGCCCTAACCAGAAGAGAAATTACAGCATCATGTACAACCAGGTATGTTAATTTTGTTGAGTGGAGATTGGTTTGTTTGCTAGTTGGGTGGAGTCCAAATGTGGACAAGTTTTGTTGAAACCTGTGGGATCCAATTGGAGGGCTTGACTTGGTGGTTAGAAGCCCCTCCTAGCAACAAATTTCACAGTGGATTTATTGGGCACTTAGTGGTTGGTGGAGGGCCACAAGTAAGTGTCCAAAGTAGCCCTAGATCAGTGTGACAAGAAGGACATTGACAGTTTTGTGTTGGGTGAAGGATTGAGCCTAATGTGTAGCTCTTTGATGGATGAAAGAAGCTACTAGATTGTCAGATTGGAGCTCAGGTATTGGCCAACCTAGAAGAGTAGATTGGATGAGCATGTGTTCATTGAAGCAGAAGTGACTTGCAACAGTGATAGGTGGCAGCCCTTATGGAGTCTTTATGTGTTGTTTATTAATGGACTAAAGGGCATCTAGAGAGCATAACAAAAGCGAAAGACTGGTGGGATGAGATACGATGTAAAGGTTGTGATCATGCACTAAACAATGTAAACTTTGAAACATGAACTATAAACTCAAAACAGGAACTCTAGCAAAAAACCCCAAAAAAACATGAAAAACTCTCACAGCTTGTGTGTGGGTATTGAAGGCTGACTTATCTCTGTTTTGAGGGTTGCAACCCTTATTCCTTGTGTAGACTAGGTCGCAGCTCTGGTCAAGGGTAGAACAGGTAGAACAAGTGGCCTAAAGAAGAAGCAAGGCATGGTAGGGTATTGTGGGAGATAGGCCGCAGTATTTGAAGGTATGTTGGAGTGGTTTTGTGGGCTACAATAACAGTTGATTGGGTGCCCTAACCAGAAGAGAAGTTACAGCATCATGTACAGCCAGGTATGTTAATTTTGTTGAGTGAAGATTGGTTTGTTTGCTAGTTGGGTGGAGTCCAAATGTGGACAAGTTTTGTTGTAACCTATGGGATCCAATTGGAGGGCTTGACTTGGTGGTTAGAAGCCCCTCCTAGCAACAGATTTCACAGTGGATTTATTAGGCACTTAGTGGTTGGTGGAGGGCAACAAGTAAGTGTCCAAAGTAGCCCTAGATCAGTGTGACAAGAAGGACATTGACATTTATGCGTTGGGTGAAGGATTGAGCCTAATGTGTAGCTATTTGGTGGATGAAAGAAGCTACTAGATTGTCAGATTGGAGCTCAGGTATTGGCCAACGTAGAAGAGCAGATTGGATGAGCCTGTGTTCATTGAAGCATAAGTGACTTGCAGCAGTAATAGGTGGCAGCCCTTATGGAGTCTTTATGTGTTGTTATTAATGGATTAAAGGGCATCTAGAGAGCATAACAGAAGCGAAAGACCGGTGGGATGAGATACGATGTAGAGGTTTTGATTGTGCACTAAACAATGTAAACTTTGAAACATGAACTATAAACTCAAAACGGGAACTCTAACGAAAAACCCCAAAAAAACATGAAAAACAATGCTAAAAACGAAAAGTGTTGATGCTGTAATAACACTTTTTTTCCAGGGTAAATTTTCAACATGCTTTAAAAATGGAAGTGGAAACCAATTTTTTATGCAAAAATTGTGCAAAAACACCCTCAAAACGAAAAATGTTACACTTTTTTTTCTAGGATCAATTTTCAACATTTTGAAATAATGGCATAAAATATTTTATCATGACTACGAAAAACATTAAAATTTCAAAAGAATAATGAAAACTTAAAATTAAAAATAAAAATTAAAAATTAAAACAATGAAAAACAAAAAACATAAAAACAAAAATAAATATATTAAAAAACACAATAAAAAATGTTAAAAACAAAAATAACTATACAAATAGAATTAAAAAAATTAAAAAAATAAAGAAAAAATAGTAAGAAAATATTTTCAAAAAAAATGTAAAATAAAATAAAATAAACAACAAAATTTAAAAAACACTATAAATTAAGTAAATAAATAAAAAAATTTAAAAAACAAACAAAAAGAAAAGAAAATAAAAACAACTAGATTAAAAAAAAACATTAAAATTAAGATTAAACACATTTCAAAAACAAAAAAACCAAACAAAAATATATATATATATATTATATATATATATATATATATATAAGTATTATATAAATGTTTTTTTTTAATGTTTTATTTTTTTGGGAAAAAAAAAATGTATATTTTAATTCTAAATTTTTTTTGGTTTTTTTTAATTTGAGTATTTTTTTAGAAGTTTTTTAAAGTTTTTAATCTCAATTTTAGTAGTTTTAATTATTTTTTTGTTTTTTTTGTTAATCTTAAAAAAAAAAAATCTAGTTTGTTTTTAATTTTTATTGTTTTTAAGTTTTTGTTAATGCTTTTTTTAATTACTATTTTTACTTAGTTGATTTTATGGATTTTGTTTTTTTAATTCCAAATTTGTTTACGAGATAATTTTCTTTTATGTTTTTTTTGTCTTTTTTATTTTTGTTTTTTTAAGTATTCAACATTTAAAAAAAATAATAATACAACTAGAAAATTTGTAAGTAATCATGATTGGACGGACCTTGAAGCGAGATGGAGCTTGCGCGAGGAGGATACGGTTAGGGTTTATTCCACCTGCGGACTTTCACGGACGGTCTGAACATTTCTCAGTCGCTTTCGACTGCCTACCCATCACCCCACTCTGCTGCAGTCATTCTCTACCAGAGGGATTAACCTGTTTCGCATATTTCGGGAGGGTTCTTGTTGTTCCATTACCGTCAGTCTATCTCCGCGATCCGCACTTGCTCCTGGCTGACCGGCTAGGGTTTCTTGCTCGTAATTTTCACCGTTTTCCCTGCAGTTACGGGGGGTTTTTTATCCGTTCCAAGGCACAACTTTCATCATGGAGGACATAAATGTTGTCGACTATTCCGAAGACCCACTGGAGGGGGTTTCCATCTGGCGTTCCTCTTACTCCACGTCAGCTGGCCTGTACAGCTCCGGTTTTTCTTTGGCTGAACCCTCCCGGTCTCTTCCTGTGGTCCTGCCGGACGACCCCCCATCCTGGCCTACGTTAACTACTCTGGCCTCCCCGTCATCCCTCGGTTTCACCTCTGCTTGCCTAAACCCTAACCCTGGTTTAGATCCTATTACCTCTGGCTCTCTTTCTCGGATTCCTCCGTCGGTGATCGGGGGTACGGATGATTTAAACCTACAGACCACCTTTGCTCCCCCTTCTGGTTGTTTTTCAGTCGTCCCTCCCCTGGCCGGTAACCCTCCATATTCGGCTAATGGTCTCCCCTCCTCCTCGTCTAATCCTTGCCCTCCTCTTGAGTCATCGGACCCTCCCCCAAGCCGAGTACCGCATCAGCCACCCCCTCAAGGGACCAAGAAGAAATACAAGTGTTTCAAATCAAAGGCTGACGACATATTCCTGAGACTGGAAGAAGACATTCAGTGGGGTGATACTATGGAATTTGCTGACAGAGTCTTAGTTGGTCATATCAGGGGTTGGAACTACTCAGCCGCCCGTCTGAAGGCCTGGGCAGCGGAGGTTTGGGGTCACCATCTGGTTGACATTCCATTCATGCAGACGTTTGTGAGGGGATGGTTCACACTGAGATTCGCTCGTGCCGACCACACTAATTGGGTGTTATCTTCATGCTAGCATTTTGAACATGCTCCAGTGCTTCTGAAACGTTGGACGCCACTCTTTGACCCTGAGACGGAACAGATTGGTATAGGGCCGGTATGGATTCGGCTTCCGAGACTCCCATTACAATACTGGTCAGAAGACATCTTTAGAAGGATAGGCAACGCTTTAGGCACTTACATGGAGTATGACAAGTCCTACCTTCTCACGGGTATGATGGCTTATGCCCGCATCCTAATCAATCTTGACACCAGAGAAGGGCTTCAGGAATACATTACTATTCAATGGAGGGCCACATCCCGCAAGGAGATTATCGACTACGAGGGCATCCCGTATCATTGCCGCAGATGCCACAAAGTTGGGCACTTGTACAAGGATTTCCCTCTCCTGCATAAGAATAGGAGCAGTGAGTTGCATATAGAGAACGAGTAGACAGGAGGCAGCCTCTCTCAGCAAAAGGAAGACTCTACACCTGAGATTTCAGAGATTCCTCGAAGATCCCCCAACAAAGCAGCACCGAAGAAGAGACCAGCGGACTCCATCCCTTCCTCAACACCTTGTTCAACACCCTCCGGCTCAACAAAGGAGATCTCCTCGACTGCGGGTTTGTTATTCCTTGCCTCTCCTTCTGTATCTGGATTATCTAATGTTATTTCATCTTTGTCATTCATGGGTACCCCCCCTCCTTTCCTCTCTCGGACTCCTTGACTCTCCCGAGATCACTGGGGTTTATCCGCCGCCCACCCACCCACCCCCCCCCCGCCCCTCCCTCCTTTGCTCTCTCCCCTACCCGCCCACTGTCCATCCCCTTGCATCCCCTCCCTGATTCCATCCTCCACCTCCACTATCCCTCCCCTCTCTCCCCCTATCACCCCCCAGTACCCTCTCCGCTCCAGAACAAAAGACAAGGGTACAGATGCGATTGGCTTGGACCCTATCTGTCTCCCGGCCACCCTGAAATCATCTAGGGGACGCCCCTCACAGCTCTTCAAACCCAGACACACTGCAGATGAAGAAGTTGCCCTAGGACGACAACAAACCATCGACAGGGCCCTTAGAGCAAGGGGTGGCCCTCAGTCTCACCCACCATGAAATTCTTATCCTTCAACTGTCGAGGGGTCGCTAGCCCCACAAAAAAACTAGCCCTCAGAAGACTGCTCACTTCATCTGAATTAGATGTCATTTTCTTACAAGAAACTCTCTGCTCGGCGACATCACTCATACCTACCCTCAACTCATGGAAGCCGAATTGGACCTTCCACGCTTTGGACGCATCCGGCAGATCGGGAGGTATTGCGATTGGTTTTTGTAATAAGTCCATGGAGCTTAGAAACGCTTGGGGTGGCAGAGGTTTCTTGGGTATAGACGTATTCGCCCATTCAATCGGATCTGATATCCGTATCATTAATGTATATGGACCTTGTTTGGATAGAGAAACTTTATGGAGGACCTTTCTCGACTCCGAACTTTTACAGGCAGATAATATCATCCTGGGTGGAGATTTGAACTTTTCGTTGGGGTATTGCGAATCCTGGGGTCACTCGGCCCAGGTGGACAGCCTTTCTGACACGATATCCACCCTACTTGAAGAGCATCAGTGGGTAGACATTCCTCCTGTCAGAATCCAGTATACCTGGACTAATAACAGAAGCGGCGATCACAGTCTTGCTAGAAGGCTAGATAGATTTCTCATCAAAGAAGCCTTCTTAACCCTTCATCCTCGTATTAGGCAATGGGTTGGCTCTGGAGGTATATCGAATCATCAGCCTATATTTTTGGAACTTACAGATAACAATCAGAGGATCAAAAGCCCCTTCAAATTCAATGCCTCCTGGCTCAGGGATCCCTCATACCTACAATTGGTGACGGAATATTGGAGATCCAATCCTATTTCGGATCGGGAGGATCATACTGCTTGCTTCATCAGGAAGCTGACGGACCTCAAGAGGATCTCTAGAGACTGGGCACATCAGAAGTGGATAAGAGATGATAACACGTTGAAGGAAGCAGAACGGGCCATAGTTATGTTTGAAGGCGCATCAAACGGTACCTTTCTATCACAGGCAGACAAAGAAGCTTACACTTCCCTTGTCTCAAAATGTACCCAGATCCTGAAGGAAAGTGAGGAGAGTTGGCGCCTGAGAAGCAGGGCAATATGGCTTCCTGAAGGCGACAACAATACCAATTTTTATCATAAATTTGCAAATGGCAGGAAAGCCATCAATACTATCTGGGAGCTACAAAATGAACAAGGTCAAGTGATAACAGCGCAGCAGGGCCTGGCTAGATTAGCCAATGAGCACTTCAAATCCATCTACAAGGCGCCTAGAGAAGTTAACATATTGGAAATTATGCGGGTGGCTGAACTTTTCCCTATATTTGTTCAACAGGAGGACTCATAGAACCTGATGATGGAAGTGACGAAGGAGGAGCTTGAAGCCACCATCAAATGGTTCAAGAAAGATAAGAGTCATGGACATGATGGGTGGACTATCGAATTCTACATTTCTTTTTTTGATATCCTGTGGGATGACTTACTTAGGATTGTGGAGGACTGTAAAAGAAGTGGCAACATTCCCGCAGCCATTAAATCTACCTTTATTGCCCTCATACCGAAGTCAGATTCCCCCACCTCCTTCAATGATTTCAGACCCATCTCTCTCTGTAACTGCCTCTATAAAATCATAGCGAAGATTATTGCAAATTGATTGAAACCAATTATGTCTAAGCATATATCTCCAAAACAATTTGTGTTTCTACAGCGTCGACAGATTCATGAGGTGATTGCCACGGCTCAGGAACTCCTCCACACTTTACAGACGAAGAAACAGAAGGGCATGATCTTGAAGGTGGATCTCTCAAAGGCCTTCGATAGATCAAATTGGCTATATATTAGATTATTATTGACTCATCTGGGGTTCCCTTACGCATACATTAAATGGATCGTGAGTTTTATAAAGGATGTAACTTACAGTGTTTTACTAAATGGGGAAGCTACTCCTTTTTTCCAATCTGAGAGAGGGCTCAGGCAGGGATGTCCTCTCTCCCCTCTACTATTTTTATTGATTATGGAAGGATTAAGACGATCCATCATCGCTGCCCGCGACAGAAATCAGTTGGTTGGAATCAAGATCTAGGACAACCTCTACCTGACTCATCTCTTGTTTGTTGATGATGTCCTGATCTTCTTAAATGGCAATTTAGGAGATTCCACCGTTCTACAAAATATCTTCAAGCTCTTCCAACAGGCTACAGGGATGATTATAAATGAAGGCAAATCCACTATTACCATATTTGGATGCTCCCAGCATGAAACCATTTTTTCTACTCAGCGTTTTCCCTTCTCTGCCCTCAATTTGGAAGATGGGCTAAAATATCTGGGCTTCCGGCTGAAGCCCATTGGATACCGGATTGCAGATTGGTCGTGGCTTATTGCGAAAGTGGAAAAACGCTTACAAATCTGGTATCATAAATATCTCTCCCAGGCTGGTATATTAATACTCATAAAGGCAGTAATTGAAGCCACACCTGTGTTTTGGATGACCCTAAGATGGATACCGAAAGGCATCCTAAGCAGACTTCAAAGGATTTGCTGCAGATTTTTATGGAAGGGTAACCAACCAGGGAATATCTTTGCATGGGTCAAATGGGATAGGATTATATTACCTAAACGATGGGGAGGATGGGGCATAAAAAGGCTCGATCTGTTCTCCAAAGCATTGGCTGCTAAATTAGGCAAGCAACTCTTCACCTCCAACAGTCTCTGGACCCGGGTTGCTCAAGAAAAATATATATGGCCCATGAACTTGATGGATTGGTTCAGATAGACACATCACTCGAACAGCAACATCTCCAACATTTGGAAGGTGATGATGAATGCATTACCTCGATTGCGACAGGGTATCACTTGGAGAATTAATGAAGGGAATGCAGTTCGTATAGGCATTGATTCATGGGTGGGATGTGGAAATGCTCACAGATTGTCAGCTGACCTGGTAAGGTACTTGAACAATAGAGGCATCATTTACATAAAGCATATCGGAGACCGGATCAATTCCACATTTCTACAACAGGCATGGAAATCAGCCCTCGACTTGGATATCCCCGAAGTCTGGAGTCATCTGGGAGGCTGGCTGTTAGAACAAACTCGCCTAAACAGGATCAGCGCGGGTGAAAAACTAGGCTGGCGCGCTGACATCGCAACTCAATTACAGGAGAGGTCTGGTCAACGCGAACTGATGCAAGCGGAGGGCGCGCTGTTTATGAAATTCGACCAGCGCGGAAAACACGTGTGCTTCCGCGCTGGCAGCGCACCAGTTAAACTATCACCCGCCAGTCAGCGCGTTTATTTTAGGCACAGTCGCGATGATCCAATAAACTTAGGCAAAGAGGGTTTTTATCCATTTCAGAGAACATAAGCAAGGTGAATGTGACTTTATGACACAGTAGGGAGACTGACAGGGTGACAGTGACATTTTACTGTGTAACAGATGCCCCCTAAAGCATGAAGCCCGAGAGAGTGGGAGGGGTGAAATGCTTTACAAGATTGCTGGACTGGAACACCACCAGGAAGAACCTGCAGGCAGATACAACTGATATTTCAATTACATGTAGTCGTAGGCATGGGCACAGCCATCCAAAAGATATATGAAGAAGGTCTGTGGTATGGACGCAGCCACCCAGCTGAAGAGACCATAATGATAAGAGGTATGGTCGCAGCCATCCTTAAGAGACTCAGGTATGGTCGCAGCCATCCATCAATGAGTCATATAATGATGTCCCACAAAATCGCAACCTGGCCCACAATGAATTAGAGCCAGGGTCTTGCGCTCCATCCAAACCCGAACAAAGTACAAGTTCAAACATGCGAATATAGGAGTCGAGGTCGAACATGCTTGAACATCGTCTGATTACCAGCCAATGATGAAAGCCGTTAACAGACGCGAGAGGGACCACCAATGATGACGATGGTCCTCAAGGTACTATATGTACAATCCACGACGTGTGAATGAATGAGCCGGTGTCGAACGCCCGCGGAGTCATCCGATCGGAGGCCAATGATGAAAACCTCCCGTCGAACACGAAGAACCTGCCATTGAGGCATGCAGCTCCAAGGTACCTGAAGGGAGTCTCTAGGTCACTCTTGGATAATGAGCTGAAGTCGACAGGAAGTGATCTTTGTCGAAGGTGGGCCATAATGTTTCTCACATCATCGACACGAGACGGGAAGAGACAATATGTTTTGTGTGAAATATCAGAGGGAGGTTATACTTGCAGAGGCCAACTTCTCTTGAACATATCGGCGGCACGATAGTGGAGTTGGCAGTATTTAACATCAATGGATCAAAGGTCAAGATGATGAGGCAATGAACAGATGAGAGGTCAAATAGGATTACCCAAACTCACGGAGGCAAGTGAAAAAACAAGATGAGATATCCCCACCCTGACACGAAAGCAGAGAAGTGCCATGTTCAAGAGCGACATACTGCCGACACGACTATGATTATGGTTCCAAAATTTCTTTTTTCCCCCGCCATTTCTGGCGAGTACCCCAATTATTTTTAACAAGCTTGATGGGGATAGCATATGCTTGTGGTATAAGTTCGACCTTCGGTCGAATCCAACCTAGTAAAAGTTTTAACGAGCCCTAGGGAGGAGAAGCTCACTCGTCATAATGATGAGTCCAATGTCGTCAGAGTTTAACGAGTCCGACACAGGTAAAACTTGGAGTCTTTTTCATATTTAGAGAGTTTGAAAAAGACACATAAAAGAAAACTCCAGAGGTCCTTTTTCGTAGAGTTGTGTCTCTCAGGCCCGAAAAAGTATAAAATGATGCCCGAAAGAACCGCCCGATCATTACGACCGAGGAGTAATTTTCATGAATAGTGATTTCGACCTAAAAAAGTAGAAAAGGGATCAAAATCACGTCGTTTCGTAACAATTAACGAGTTTGAAATGACAAAAACCCGGTAATCTTTTTTATATTTTAACGGTCGATAAAAGAACTTAAAACGACCACCCCTTTAGTAACGTTTTAACGAGCCAAGAGGGATAACTCGGCTATCTTTTCCTCTTTGAAAGGTCAGGAAAAGAGCTTAAAGCAGACCATAAGTGACATTTTCTCATGTTTTACCGAGCTTGAAAAAGTTAAAAAGAAGCTCGTTTGAATCGCACCTAACCCTGTCATCATTCAAAAAACAGCGTAAAACCTATTTCGACATGAAAATATCCTAAAAATACTCAAAAATATCATTTCTAATGTATTTTTAGGTCAAAATAGTGTTATAAATAGTAAAATAGTAAAAAATAAATTTACTTTTCACTTTTTACCTTATGAGTTCACTGTTGGAGGGTTTTTAGTGCAAAGTTCAGCTGCTGATTGCGATCGATCCAGGAGACCATTCGAGCCGCCGTCTGCAACAGGTAAGAGGCCTCATCTCTAGCTTTGTTTTCATTCCATTTTTCAAGTTTTTTGTCCACATTTCAGCTCCCTGCAAAGGGATTTACAAATTCTTAGGGCTGCACCATTAGCGCTGGTTTCCAGCACGGGACCGCGCCAATGGCGATTTCTCCCTATAGGGGTCGCGCCATTAACACAACTGTTTTAGAAACAGTCGTGCCAACCGCGCGATCCCATTTTTCACCAAATTGGACCGTTAAATTTTCAAAATTCTTTCAATTTATGTTTCAATAATTATCTAACAATTGAAATTTTGCCTTTGGTTGCAGGATTTCGCTAAAAGTGGTTCTAGAATGGAAGGAACGAGAGCATAATGAATTTGATGCCCTGGCTTTGGAGGACGATGACTGCATGAATTCTTTAAGAGACTGTGGATTGAAAAAATTCTTCCATACTTCATACCTATGTGCACAACTTGAGCTACTACGCTTCATAGTAGATGCTTGGGATGTAGAGGATCAGGTATTTCGCCTGAAGGATCAGACATTGGAGTTGGATGTTTCCGATGTCTATTTCATCACTGGGTTATCATGGCGAGGTGCACGCCCTATTTTGACAGGCAGTCGACCTTCAGGGGAGAAGATCGAGGAGGTAAAGGGAAGAGTCTGTCCTGGAGCACGATTTGGGGCAAACAGCAGGAAGGTAGATATCAACACTATGCCTAGCTTGATTCTGCGAGTCATTTTATTTACTATTACTCGGTCAGCTGGGATACAGGCACCCCATGAGGCCAGCAAAAATCATTTGCTGCTGGCCACTAAGTGTATCCATCCGACATTGTTTGATTGGGCCACGGCACTGACGACCAACATTAAACGACAGCTTACCAAGTGTGAGCGAGATGGTAACAAACAGTTTGGGTATGGGTCGATCATTGTGACCTTCTTTCTAGAGCAATTGCCGATCTTCCGGGTACCTGGAGGAATAGTAGCAGACCCAGTGTTGAGGGAACCGAGGTTGCACCGATGGGAAGAGCTTATGCCCAAAGGAGGAGGGGGCCAACAAATGTCCTGGAAGCCCGAGTTCTTTATCTGGCTCCAACACCAAATGATCGTCATTGAGGACTGGCCCTATGCGGGCACAGATTTCACTGGAGATCCCGATCTCCCTCTGCCTGACGGAGAGGATTGGGATGAGGAGCTGGGTAAGAACTCTTTGGTTTTTAATGTTTTTATGTATTTAAGTTTTTTTGTTAATACATGCCTATTTCTTACAGCGTCTCTATATGTATACAGATGTTGGTGCAGAGTGACCAGCTGACTTGCCCCACAATGTGCGCAGAGAACAACCTGAAGTAGATCCTCAGATAGAGGGTGAGGATGATCTTGTGCAGAACCTCTAGGCACTTACTCGAGGTATTCCAGACTACGGCAGATTGGAAGATGTACCTAGTGCTTATCAGAGGCACACGGTGGGAGTTTCTACTCGTATCCACCGTCTGTTGAGACGTTTGGTGCGAGCTGTGACATGCTATCATGAGCATAACCGTGTTTAGACGCCTAGGTTTCATTTTTGCATATTTTTTGAGGAGTACGCTATCAGCGGCTGTATAGACTTTGGACATGTATTATTTTTTGTAACGCGCAGGGCGCGAATATTTTGACTCACATGTATATATATACATATGATTATGGTTTCCTATTGCGTCTTTATATGCTTGCTTGTATAATGTTTTATTTACAAATTTCGCAAATGTCTATCTAATACATGATTAGCCATTGCATCAGATAATGTGTTCAATTGTCATGGAATATGTTGATATGTAATAAACTCAAAATTCCTTTCTAACAATCTTACACGTAAATACAACCTTAAAATATGATGGTCTCTGACGGAATAACGCCTATTGAGCTGGAGGACGATAAGTTGAGAATCCAAATTTACCACTAATGCCCGAATACCAAGATTAATTGCTTCAGTAAGGAGCTCGATTACAGCACAATATTCGGCGACATTATTCATGGTACGACCCAAACAGACACCTTGAAGATCTATCAGCTCACCATGAGGATCATAGATCACCCATGCCGCAGAGGATAAGTTACGAGTACTGCGACAGGCACCATCAGTGAAACCAATATAAGGCGTATTAGACATCTGCACAAGAAGAGAAAGACACAATAAGCGACAAGCGACAATCGTGTCTATAAAAACTCTAACACACATACACAACACACTTGCTAGAGTACATGTATATACAAAAAGAAGCGTACTAGCATCACGCATAGTACTTTTTCAAATATAGCCCATTTCGAGGCTGCGCGAGAGGGTTTCCATCATAATCAATTAGCTCATAGGCCCCTTTTTCCAAAACTTTCTTGACAATATAAGGGCCTAGCCACATGGATTCGAGCTTTCCTGGTCCTAACTTCTCATTTGCTTGATCATATAGGAGAACTAAGTCTCCCTCATTGAAAGAACGTGGACGAATAGCCTGGTCAAAGTGAGATTTGACTCGCTTCTTCTGCGTTTCGATAGCTAAATTAGCTAGGCGACGAGTCTCATCTAAATGCTCCAAATAAAGGAGACGTTCTTCTAATGGGGTAGTGTTAGGAAGTAGCTCGACGACTAATTTTAATGAAGGGATTTCACACTCAATCGGAAGGGTAGCCTCTAGTCCATAGACTAGTTCAAATGGAGTGAAACCAGTGGCATCCTTCACGGAAGTTCGGTAAGCCCACAAAGCAGGGAACAACATCAAGTGCCAGTTAGACTTATGTATGCCAATGGTACGCTGAAGCATTGTAACCAAAATCTTGTTGATCACTTCAACTTGGCCATTGGACTGAGGGTAGTACGGGGTAGAACTATCGTGCTTTAAGCCTAACTGGGTTGTCAGTTCTGTCATCATATGATTCCGGAAATGTTTTCCGTGATCAGTGACGATGGCTTGAGGGACACCGAATCGTGAAATAACATGATTAAACAAAAATTGAGCCGTTGTGTGATCGTCTTCATTCAGAGTAGGCATCTCCTCGGCCCATTTAGTAAAATAATCGACGGCAACGATGATGAACCCATGCCCCCCGGCCGAGCGAGGGTTACAGGTGACATAATCAATGCCCCATTTGGCAAAAGGGTCGACGGTAACAACAGGGTGCAAAGGAGCAGCGGGTGCTCGCATCTTCCGTTGGAAAATTTGGCACTCGTGACAGGAACGAACCGCAAGAATGCAATCCTTGAAGATGGAAGGCCAAAAATAGCCAGCATGGAGAAGTTTTTGAGCGGTAGCATAGCCAGACATGTGACCGCCACAAGCACTTGAGTGGCAGTCATTCAAGACTCTCTTAGCTTCCTCGTGAGTAAGACAACGACGGAGAACAGAGTCAGTGCCGAGGCGATATAAGGTATCCCCAATGATACGATATGGTTGAGATTGATGACGAATCCTTCGCCGAGTGTCTTTGGAAGTGCCCGGGCGGAAGGAGGACGTTTGCAAATACGTAAGAATGTCACCATACTAGGGGTCGAGGGTGCTGATGAGAAACAAGGTCTCATCCGGAATGTGATCTTCAGTGTGAGATGGCGAAGAAGAAGATGGCAAAGAGCAAATTAACTCAGCAAAAACCAGCGATTTCTTGGACTTGGCGGTAGCGAACTCCAAGTCAAACTCTTGGAGGATGACAATCCACTTAGAGTATTTGCCCCCCAGCAACTGGCGTGACAAGATATACGTCATGGGGTTGCAATCTGAAATCACTGTAGTAGTACACAACAGAATATAATGGCGGAAACGTTGGACAGTGCAAACAACGGCTAACGCCAACTTCTCGACATGTGCATATCGAGTTTCCGTATCTAGGAGGTTTCTACTGAGATAATAAATGACATGCTCCGTGTCATCGTCGTCAGTTTGAACAAGAACCATACCGATAGTGGTGTCGGCGGCAGCTAAATAGAGGATGTAGTCACGATGATAGTTGGGAGGGCGAAGAAATGGAGCAGAGACAAGGAGACCCTTGAGACGCTCAAAAGATTCTTGAGCCACAGCATCCCAATGAAAAGGGACATCCTTTTTAAGCAGGCGTGTAAAACCTTTAGCCACTTCGGCGTAGTTCGGAACAAAACGACGTAAAAAATTCGCTTTGCCTTGCAGACTTTGCAATTGTTCTAAGGTAGCAGGGGGAGGGAGATTAACTATAGCTTCGACTTTGAGGGGATCCAGGCGGATACCCTCATGGGAGACAACAAATCCAAGAAGTCGACCCGATTCTACGCAGAAGACACACTTATGAAGATTAAGCCTGATGCGGTAGTGTCGACAGCGAAGAAATATCTCGCGAAGATGAGCAGGGTGGTCCTGACGCTTGGCTGAATGAGCTGGAAGATCATCCAGGTATGGCTGTACAATGTGTCGTATGTCATGAAAAGCGTAGGACATTGCATGTTGGAAGGTAGCACCGGCATTTTTGAGACCGAAAGAGAGCTTCTTATAAGCAAAGGTACCCCACAGATAGATGAAAGCAGTCTTGTGTTGATCAGCGGGAGCAATATTGATCTGGTTGTAACCAGAAAAACTGTCCATAAAAGAATACATCTCGCTTCCCACGCACTCGTCAATAATCTGATCAATGAATGGTGTGGGGAAATTATCTTTAGGACAGGCCCGATTGATATGACAGGTACAATATTAGAAACCCAATCTGTGAGCGGGATAGGATAAATAAAACCAGCTTTAAGAAGTTTTTCTACTTCGGCCTTGATCGATGCAGCCTTTCGGGGGTGTACTTGACGTAAACGTTGACGAACAGGCTTAGCACCTGGGTACATGATGATTTCATGCACCACTATGCTAGGATCAATGCCGGGCATTTCTTCATAGGACCAAGCAAAAACATCACGAAATTCGCAAAAAAGGTTCGAATAAAGTTGAATCTCCTCCAGAGTACAAGTGACTACGATATGAACATGTTCGACGATCCCTGGTTTAATAGAGATGTCGATGGGCTGGGTTTGCGTAATGTTTGCCATATTACCTTCAGAAGAGGTTTGGTAAACCTGAACAGGTGACTGAAGGAATCGGAATGGGAAACAAGGAGCAAACCATTGAATAGGAGGTGGCACATCTTGAGGGACAGAGAGCAACGAGGAACAATGGTGGGTAGCGTGCCAAGGAGGTTCCTCGAGAGACATAGTCTCTAGAATAGCTTCGTCGGAAGAAAATATTTCTTTTAAAGGATCCGAAGAAGTTTGATCTGCAATCCCTAAGGATGGAGCGAATGTGTGGAAAATTTTGCTCGAAAGAGAAACTTCAGAAAGAGGAGCCGATGCAGCTACAATTTCAACATAGTTGAGTTCGGCTGGACTCAACGGCATCTGGTCACCCCAAGATTCTACTTGGTCGATGGGAGGAACAATCCATGGATCAAGACAAGTAGAAATCATATTGACGGAAGCGACATTCGGAGGCGGGGCTGGAAAAACACCCATAAGGGCGGGATCTTTAGAAAGACCGTGACCTAGACTCTCAAATGATTCGGAGGTATGCTCCACAAAATGGATAGTTCCTTCCGAAGAGGAAGCGAAGAAATTCAGCTGGTCGAACGTAATAATCTTCCCTTGGTGAGGGAAACGAATGATACGAAAGTAAGATGAAGCAACAGCTTGCATTGCATAAATCCAGCTACGTCCGAGAAGGAGGTTGTAGGTTAAAGTAGCATCAACGACTTCAACTTCCATCTCGACCGTTTTCCCTTCCAAAGAAATGGGTAAACGTGGGAGGATACCATAAGGACGGGATGCTCTTCCATCAAAAGCTTCCAAGGTTGTGGGAGACTGACTCAACGTTGGAGAACCAATAGCTTTCCAACAGGCAACAGACATGATGCAAGTTGAAGCACCTTCATCAATGACTGTGCGATGGATAGTTTTCTTATCAATAATGACCTGTATGAGGAAGGCAATTTGGGGAGGAAGTCTCTGTGTATGGCGGTCTAAGTCAAACGTGATTAAATCTGAGTCTGTCAGATCTATGCCGCCGATAGCGGATAGAAAGGACTTCCTCTGAGAGGGGAAGCTCTGGAGAACTTCTAAAGCGGACATAGCCGACGGAGTCTGGGCTAAATCCTCAACGATATTATAGTGCTGAGCAGCACGGGCATTTGGGTTGTAAGAAGATTTCGGGAGTACTCCTTTTGGAGGGGGTCGAATAGGCGTTTCAGTACTAGGTCTCTCGATGTGGAGAGGGCTTGAACTGAACGGAGGAGCACTGGAGGGAACCTCAGGCTCCTTGCCGGCAGATGGATAATCTTTTGTTCGAGTACTGTATTAACAGGTATCGTTCCTGCCATAAACACTTGGGAACCGAAGGAAGATGGAGGTTGAGAGGGGTCAGCGACCATTTGAGTTTGCTATGAAGGAAAGGGTTCTTTAAGCACCACAGGGACCCCAGGAGCGCCTTTCAACAAACGACTAACTTCAAACCGCCGAGGGCAGTCCTTGGTATAGTGATCCTCATCACAGATAAGACAAGGATACTTGGGTTTGCGTTTGGCACTCTCCTCAGATTGAGGTTTAGGTTGTTCCGACTTGTTTTTCCCTTTCTCTTTCTTTTTTGATTTCGAGGTTTTGTCTGTCTTGGTTGACTGAATGGCATTAACCTCGGAGGTAGGTTTAGAAGGAGGTGTAACCTGAGAAATGTTTTCATTTGGAGCATTTGATTTTTGCTTCCCAGGATTCGTGGAATTTTTCTTGGAGGATGAACTCACAGACCCAATAATACCGTCATCTGTAGGTGTTGGCGGGGCTTTGGATGTTCCAGGTCTAGGGGCATCAGGCAAATAATCATATAATGTACCCAACTGAGAATAGACTAAGTCGAGGTATTAAGCACGCGCGATAGCTTTCTCTTCAGTAACACACGCTCCCATAGCAATGTCCCGAGCTATTGGAGGGACGAACGAAGTCGTGAACCAATCCGTAAGAAGCTGGTCGGGAATCCAAAACTTAATCATACGTCTATGCCGTCTCCATTCATGAATGTGATCAGAGATGTGCGTAGTGGTTGTTTGTCGTAAGGACGTGAGGAGGTGTGTGCCCGTTTCATAACGAATGGGCAACTGAAAATGAGTAAGGAATGCCATAGCCAACGAGTTGAAATCCTGAAAGGATCCGCGATTTAGCTCAATATACCATTTAGCGGCGGAGCCAGTGAGAGTCCTTTGGAAGAGGCAAAGCCGAATCGAATCATCAAGCCATGAATTAGATGAACACCATAGATGATAATTCATGACATGAGCTTGTGGATATTCATTAGCTTTACCATCGAATTTCGGGCAGTCACCAGGAATTTTGGTGGGAACTGGAGGCCAATAAGGATTATGAAGGATAGGATCATTAGTCAGTTTAGACACATCCGGTAATTCTAAAGTCGCTAAGAATGGTAACTGAGGATTAAATGACATCTGAGGCTGCTGGTAGGATGGAACACCCGGGTTCCAACCAGGTGGTGGTGGCCCCCAAGGGCCTTGCCCTGACGGATTTTCCCCCATGGTGTGCTGGCCGTAGGGATTTGTGTTTTGCCCCCCAGCGTATGGATTACCAAACGATGCTGCAGAAGTAGCATATGGCTGTTGATAATTTTGGTAAGGAGAAAACAAAGGTTGGCCTTGAGGTTGCTGGTAACCGTAGTGTGGTGGGACCCCAAATTGAGTTTGAGACCCAGGCTGAGTTTGATAAAACGTTTGAGATTGACCTCTAGCCTACACTTGAGAACCAGACGGATTTTTGGATCCTACTTGGGTCCAGGTGCCAGGTTGAGCAGCGCCAGTAGACGGATAACCTTGGGCTATCTGAGCAGAAGGATAACCTTGCTGGTATTGAGGTTGAGCTACCTGTTGATACTGAGGTTGGCCTACCTGCTGATACTGAGGTTGACCTGCCTGCTGATACTGAGGTTGCTGATGTGCAGCATAGGGTTGCCCTATCATGCCAGATGGCTGTGTTTGAGGGTGACCAGTTTGTCCAGAAGACTGAGTATACTGGACAGTTGGTTGACCAATTGTTTGGGCAGCTTGACCGGAAACTTGGGTATACTGGACGTTAGTTTGATTCGGATTAACAAACGATTGACCAGTTTGTCCAGTATGAGAACCTTGCTGGAGACCAGGTTGCGCTTGTTGAGTGGAAGGTTGGCCTGGGTTACCAATAGGTTATGTATGAGGAGTGAAAAAGGGACCACTAGAAGCAAAAGGATTTCCTTGGAAGGATTGTCCTTGTAGATTTTGCTGGTGTGGTTTTTCGGGTTGAGCATACGACGCTTGACCACCATGATAAGAGGTAGAACCCCAATCTATGGATAGCGGAACTGAAAGCTCTCCAACTGACAGCTGACCTATCCTAGTACCAAAGGGTGGTAGATACTGATCATATTGTCCTCCAAGTGAGGCATTTGATGTAGGGTCAAAGCCTGCAAATAAAGAGGACGAAGGTCAGCTGAAAATAGGGGTTGAAGAGGCCACAGATATTGTTGGAGGGGTTGTCACCGAGGTAACAGCTGTACTGCGAGGTGGTGGAGTCGAAGGCTCTGTATTGGAAAAGATGGGTGGTGACCAAATAGAAGTCGGAAAAGGAGATGATATAAAATCACGTAATGCTCTATAACCAAGAGGCAGTCCCCCGGTAGTAGCAGTCCTACTAACATGTGTAGATTCTATTGTGCTAGGAATCTCGTCCCCTGGCACGCCGGATTCATCAGTCGTAGTAGGTGATGGATTTTCCATATCAGAAGGAAAAGGTTTCCAAGGAGAAGTATATTCCCAAAAAGGGATACCGTTTTGAGAAGGTTCCCAAATAGGGTTCGTATAAAATTGGTAATCCTCGTCGCCTGGAGCACGAGAGCTAATCGGTTGTATACTTGGAACAATAGGGAGAATTTGACTCACAACCGGGCTCTCGAAAGACGAGATTGGTAGTTCCGCCAGGATGAAACTTCACAAAATCCTAGGGAAACTAACGAAACTAGTCCCTACTCAGACTAACGCAACAAAATTTAACCGGGTTATGTAATCGTGGCCAAATAGATTTTAAGACACTGAACTTGACCTTTTCATTTTTAAAGAGTCGAGAAAAGGACGAAAAGATGACTCTAGTCTCCTTCGATTGTTTAATGAGCACGAAGTGACAAGCTGCTCACTTACACCTTTTCTTTTAGAGAGTCCAAAAAGGATCAAAGTGACTACTCTGGAGAACTAGGTAAAAGGTTTCCAAACAATCCGTAAAACTGCTTATACACCTTGGCAATCAGATGAAAAACCAAGGACTTCCCGTACTGCAGTCAATCTTCCCGAATGCTGTGTTCAGTGCATTACGGCTTGTAGGGCGGCAGACTCGGCTTCCTATGGATCAAAGGTTGCAAGCCTATAGGTGTCTCCCAATATATACTCGACGGTACGTGGGAGCACAATCCGTACTGGCACTTTCCGTTTCACCATGGAGGAATCACCCAACCACTCAACGATAAAATACCAGGTTTAAAGACGCCAAAACACGTCTCTAACCTAGACCTCTAGAATATGAGCGTTATGTTTCAATGCGTTGTTAGGTTCATTGAATTCATTTTACGGTTTATCTTTAATTATGTTTCAGTTTGCGGTCCTACCGTATGTGGTCTCTTGAAATTTCCTAAATGCAAACTATATGCGTAAATTGTATCGTTTCATTGAATGAACTTTATCTACGGGAGAGTTGAGAGTTTTATGCAAACAAAACGATCACAAAGATTCTAATGCAGCTAATAACAAGAAATGAAAATCTTTTTCTTTTTCTTTTTTAAAAGCAACAATTAACACAAAATGCTAATTAATAAAAAGCAAAAAATCTTTTGTTTTTTCTTTTCTTTTAAAATAATATGATGCACTCAAACAGATTCCAAGAGATATGCACTAAACAGATAATTCACTTCAAAGGAACCTAGAACCAATTCTGAAACATGAAAAATAACCTATCCACGCAAAAAAAACTCCAATATCTTCAAAGAACTATGTAATCTAAGTTCAACTGAAGTCAAACAAGAAATAAGCAAGCTAAAAGTGAGTTACTTGTAGCATAGAATGCAAAACTTGTACAACTACCAGAGGAATGTGGAAAACAACCAATAAGCTGACTGGATCATCAAACCATAAATCCAATAGAAGGCTCGACATGCAAAGCCACTAGGGCCAAGATATAAAATCGATGGAAAAAGGCAAACAACTGAAGGATAAAAAGCACAACCAGTCAAATAACAGCCCAACAAACTTCCAGGAGGTGTAAAAGATGCAAAAAGATACAAATCCAAGCTCAGAAGGCTGACAAACAAGCTAATTTGAAAAAGTTAACAAGTCTGGTGTGACTGTCAGACTGCAACTTGCGCTACTAAGGGATTGGCGCGGGTTGTCTGATAGCAACATGCGCCAACCAGCGCGACTGTCAGAAGAAAAATTGCGCTAATCAAGTTTTCCAGGCGAAAAAATGAAAAAGGTAGTCCAAGGCTTGGTTTACAGTATCTAGAAAGGCCAGCAAGCAATAAACAGCAAGAAATTCAACCCAAAAAGCTATTCAAGCCAGCAAACAAGAGAAAAATTTACATGCAAGGAAAGGTTGAAATTGTTCAGTTTGTAAACCAAACCGGAGATTGACTAAAGTGGCTTTGATCTACTTCACTACTGCATAGCAATAGTGTTTCGAAGGCTATCTGGCCGTGCTTCAGGCTCCGTCTACAATTTACAAATCAAACAACACAAAAACAAACAACAAGCTTCTCCCCAGCGGAGTCGCCAAATTGTTGAACTGGTAAATCCCCTCTGCGGACAGAGGCGATCCCACTAGCCCAACACGGGTCTAGCAACAATCACACAACGCTAACATGCAGGTTCCTAATTGCATAAATCAGAGAACGATGATGATGGCCTAGCTGGATTCCAACGCTAGTAGTTGTAGAAGAATTGACGCTCCCGTTCCTTTGCTTAGGCTAGTCACAATCCCCACGATCCACATCAATGGACACCTGCACATACAAAGAACGATACAAATACAAGCATAAAATCCAATATATGCAATTATATATCAGTCAGAAAAGATATAACTCAAATACCATTATAAAGACACATGAGTGGAACCATAATGATAGTCGTCTATTAATGAGTAAAAACGGAGAAAGATTACAACCAAGGTTCTGACGTTGAACCTCCTCTAACTGGGCGAGCAGCTATACACGCCTTGCAAACACCTTTTCTCTCTCAATATTTCGGCAGCATAAGCCCTCTATACTTTACAATTCTCACTATCACTCAAGCATTACTTCAGCACTCATAATAGCTCTAGCAAAACTAGTTGGTTTAATGCAGGGGGACAGTCATTTATAGATGGAGGAGGAAGGAGTATGCATTGTATCAGGACACCTATTGAAGATTAGCATTATCCCTGAAAAGCCAGTGAACTTAGTTGTCATGGATAAAAAGATGACACTCGACCCCTTTCATGAGGATTTTTCCTTTAGAGAACTCCATGAACAGAGAGGAAAAAACATATGAGTGGGCGCTGGCTAAAAATCATAACCAAATTTAGGTGGTGCAGTCTTTGCTTTATGACAGAGCGTCAATGGGCGTGCCCCCTTTTAAGGAACTGAGTCATTGGCGCGGGTAAGACACTGTGAACCCGCGCTAATGGAAAAAGGGCACTTTTTAGGGATAATATGCAAAAGGTGTCTTCAGGGAACATGAAGTACATACTCAGGGGAACATGATGCAACTGTTTTTAGGTTATGTCACTGGTCACAGGTCCATAAATGTGTCCTCCAATGTACGAAAACAAGGGTAACAGGGACGGTGACCAACGGTGACAAATTACTGTGTAACACATGGGATCCAGCAGAACAGGTTTTTCACATAGGTTACAAAGTGCTCCCTATATTGATCGATGATATTTACTTTCTCGTAGGATTGTTGAGATGTGGTGCCCCCATTTCTCTTTCAGGTTCTGCCCATGGGGGTTAATCAGTGAGGGACTACATTCGACAATTCTACCAGCCAAGCACATAGCCTAACAAAGATGGAAAGATAAAAATCAAGGATGTTTGTGATATGCCCTTGTGAACAATCCTCTTTACTATCACAAAGTTGGTGGGTAGCATGACACTTCATGTCGCGAATAGATCATACAAGCAGTATGCACTCGAGTGTCTCGAGCCAACTATATTGAACTGGTGTGAGGTAGTATTCTCTTTGATGAAAGAACAACTGACTAAAGTAAAAAGCGGTAAGACGAAAAATTTTAGCAATGGATCGATCTTGATCGCTTTACTTTGGAGAGAATTCCATTGATGCAACCTCATCATGTGACACTGAGTTTAGCTAGTCCTAGAGATCCACAGATGCAGAGATGGGTAGAGTGGATGGCTAGACATGCTCATCAGTCATCAATCTCATTTTCTACGCATTCTTCAGTTGGTTCCATCAACAACATATTGTCATAGAGGAGCATCCATATGCAGGGATGGATTTCCGTAGAGATCCAAATTTGAGATTACCAGTGGGTGCTCAATGGGGTACTATAGGTAAAATTTTTTGACCATGTATTTTTGATATTTTGAGTTTTTACATGTTTTTGTGTTTTTTGATGTTTCCAAGACTAAACTAAAAATGTTCTCATGTATACAGATGTTGGAACTGTTCAACCAATGGGTCAACAATAGGAGGCGGGTGAAATAGCAGGGATAAATGTCGGAAGAGCAGTTCTCCAAGATTTAGATCTGATGGAGACACTAGCGGAGTTGCAGCATCATATAGAGGGGTTAGCCCTCGGTATCCCGGATGTTCAGATCGAGGAGTTATCGATGAGACTACAGCACCATACTATTGGTGTACCTAGCCGTTGGATGAGGCTATTGCGCATGATAGCTCAGGCAGTGACCTGTTATCATGAGCATCATTATATCTACTTAGGATGATTTACTATATGCATTTTGAGGTTTTGAGATCAGATGACCAACATGTCTTGGACACAAATTTTAGTAAAAGCTTTGAACATCTATCTATTTTACTTTCAATGTTTTTGTATGGTTATGTGTAATCCTATGAATTGTTGATGTGAATTGAAAATTTACTCTTTACATATGTCATAAATGTTTGTTTAACATGTAATTCGCTAAGGAATCAGTCAATGTGTTAACGTTTCTGGAAATGTGTTGATATTGAATGTAATCAAAATGTCTTTCCAAGAGACGAACTCTAAGGAATATATGATGACCAGTTGGATTTCAGATGGTATAAACATTCGTAAGTTGTATAACGACAAGTTTTAAGTCTAGCCTAATGATGACTTAGAGAATGCTAAGTGAAATGGCATAAGGGAGAAGTTCGATCAATGCGCAATAATCAACGATATTGTTTGTAGAATGACTGATACAAATCCCTTGAAAACTCACTAACTCACCACTTGGAGCGAATATGGCCCATGTTGCAAAGGATAGGTTCTGTGTACTACAACTAGCACTAGCGGCATAACCAACAAATGGTTCCAAAGATTCCAATATCTGCAAAAAATGCAAAGTGGATTACTCACCACATAAAAACTATAAAGTTTACATTGTGACACACACGTGTAATCAAAGCATATATACGGTGTTTTTACTACGCACAATCAAGCATAGTAATGTTTAAGATACAACCCATTTCGGGGCTGTAACAATGGAATTCCATCATAATCAACCAACTTGTAAGCGCCTTTTGCAAAAACACGCTTGAACATGTAGGGGCCCATCTATAGTGGTTCAAATTTTCTTGTTTCTAATTTATCGGCTTCCTGATCATAAAGCAAGACTAGGTCTCCTTCTGAGGATATGAAAGGCTTGACATTACGGTCATATTGCACCTTAATTCATTTCTTATGTTCTTCGTTCGCCAATGCATCTTCATGACTTATTTCATCTAGATGGATGAGTTCTAAGAAACGTGCTTCCTCATCAAAAGTGTCAGGTAACAAGTTAATTGCGAGTTTTAGTGATGAAACCACACATTGTATTAGCAAAATTGCGTCAAGACCATACACCAATTGGAAATGTGTGAATCCAATTGCATTTAGGTTCAGTAAGCCCACAGAGTTAAGTACAAGATCAAATGCCAGTTTCATTTGTGAACTCCTATCACTCATTGAAGCATTCGCTTAAGGACTTTGTTGATGGCTTCAACTTGTACATTAGCCTATGGATAATAAGGAGTAGAACTATCATGTGAGAGTCCTAACTTGGCAGTTAATTCAATCATCGTGTGATTGCGAAAATATGAACCATGATCTGTAACTACAACTTATGGTACACCAAACCGTGCAACCACATGGTTGAAGAAAAAAAGTGCAGCTGTCTCACCACTATTGTTTAATGTAGGCATCACCTCGACTCATTTCGTGAAATATTCAACGGCAACATAATATACCCATGCCCCCCGGCCGAGTCAGGGTTACATGCCATGAAATCAATGCCCCATTTTGAAAATGGTCCAACAAAAGCGACGACATGATGCAGTGGTGCAGATGGTAATCGAGTTTTATGGTAAAAAATATGGCATGCATGACAACTTCTAACAATAGTAATGCAATCGTTAATTATGGTAGGCCAAAAGTAACCAGCACGGATAATTTTTTGTGCGGTAGCATAACCAGATAAATGTCCACTAGAAGCACCAGAATGGAAATCATTTAGAACTTTCCCGACTTCCTCATGTGTGAGGCAACTACGAAAAATCGTATCTATACCGCGAAGGTAAAGGGTGTCGCCAATGATCAGATAATCTTTGGCTTGATATTGAATACATGGTTGTCACAAGTGAGAGGTATCGAACCAGAAAGTTTGAGTTTGGAGATAGATCAGTATATCTCCATACCAAGGGTCATATGACGAGATCAAAAACAGAGACTCATCTGGAATTGATGGTTCCATTGTTGAGTCAATGGCCGTAGAGGGAAGGTCGTAAAGAAGCTCGGCAAAAACTAGATATTTCTTTGACTTGGATTTGATGAATTCCAAATCAAATTCCTGCAAAATGATGATCCATTTTGAATATTTCCCCCCCGTAAATTGACGTGACAAGATGTATGTCATAGGGTTACAATCTGAAATGACAGTGGTCTTTCGGAGCAGGATATAATGGCAAAATCTCTATACAACATGAACAAAAGCCAAAGCTAGCTTCTCCACATAAGAATACTTAACTTCTATATCATTAAGATTACGACTTAAATAATAGATCGGATTTTCAATCTCATCTTCTTCTTGGACTAAAACCATAGCAATGGTTGTATCTACAGCAGCGAGGTACAAGAAATAGGCGTTCTGATAATTAGGGGAATACATTAATGATGCTCGGATCAGGGTATCTTTGAGAGCATCAAAGGAAGCTTGTGCAACCTAGTCCCAATGGAAGGGAATTCCCTTTTTCAAAAGACGAGTAAATCCTTTATCCATTTAGGCATAGTTGGGAATGAATCTCCTTAGAAAGTTAGCCTTTTCATGGAGTCTCTGTAACTGAAGTAAATTGGAAGGTGGAGGCAGATCAAGAATTATCGTAACCTTCAAGGGGTCGAGTCAAATTCCTTCTTTGGACACTATGAAACCAAGCAAATGACCAGAACCAACACAAAACACACATTTATGTGGATTGAGTCGAATTTTGTAGTGTCGACACCGTAAAAGGATGGCCCTCAAATGTTGCGGGTGATCAACCTGTTTCTGTGAATGAGAAAGTAAGTCATCTAGATAGGGTTGAATGATGTGTTTGATGTCAGTAACCTTCGTCAAATGAACAGGACGGAGGCATTGTCACACTGGCTTGACATCAGGATACATTTTAATCTTGTGTTCAACTATACTAGAATCAATACCTAGAGAACAAGATTTATACTAGTTTCAAGTTCCGATGGAGAACAAGATTTTCCAACATGGATGTTTTTTACAATTCCAGGTTTGGTCGAAATATCAATAGAAATGGTTTCTTCGATACTCTATAAGTTTCGTTCGGAATTGATTTTGTCTATAAATACAGAATTTGAAAGGAAATCAATGATTGAAGGGCAATTTAGTTCATTTCGAATATCTTCTATGTGATCTGGAAGATTAGATCGATGATGATAATCTGCCCATGGTTCTTCTTTTGTCATCATTGATTGGATGATTCCTTCATTAGTAGAAAATGTACGTGAAAAAGGATTAGAGGAAGTACCATATTCTAACGAACGACCAACCCATACAATCGATGATGATGGATTTGGATTTGTTGCGCAAGCCATAAAGATTCATTTCTATGCAAGCTCAATTGGGCTTTGCGGCATGGTTTCATTACGCATATCAACTTCAGAATTATTGGAAATCTTCCATGAGTCAAATGAAGTAGAAGATATCATGTTACAGGTATCAAATTTTGCAATTTTCGCCGTTCGTGATGGTGACGATAGTGAAAAGGTTCCTATTAGGGAAGAATCTTTGAAGATACCTACTCCAATGTTATGAAGAGATAGCAGAGGTTCATCAACTAACGAAATGCTTCTAGTTGCATGTGAACTAGAAGCGGAGAAGGCAATTTGATCAATTATTGTGATTCTACCTTTATGAGGGAAAGCGATCATACGAAAGTATGTCGAAACCACATCAACCATAGCATAAACCCATGGTCTTCCTAGTAAAATATTGTATTCAAGGGGTCCGTCAACGACCTCAACTTCAACTGTTACAGTTTTTCCCCCTATTTCTATCAGCAGGTTACTTAAAATTCCACAAGGTGTATAAGTGCGACCATCAAAAGCTTTTAATGTCATAGGTGATCGTGACAAAGGGTGAGCCAAGTGTTTTCCAGCAATTCATTGACATGATAGAAGTAGATGCACCTTCGTCAACAATGGTTTGGTGAATGAGATGATTCAAAGCATTTACTTGGATCATGAATGCAAACTGTGCTGGTAATTGTGGCGTATAACCCGCATGGTTAAAAACTACGAGATTGGAATTCGTTGGATTAATTCCACCAATCGCTGACAATAAAGCATGCTTTTCGGAGGGACAATTTTAGAAGTAGATGCACCTTCGTCAACAATGGTTTGGTGAATGAGGTGATTCAAAGCATTTACTTGGATCAAGAATGCAAACTGTGCTGGTAATTATGGCGTATAACCCGCATGGTTAAAAACTACGAGATTGGAATCCGTTGCATTAATTCCACCAATTGCTGACAATAAAGCATGCTTTTGGGAGGGACAATTTTGAAGCACCTCAAATGTTGACGTAGCAGAAGGTGACTAATCCAATTCTTCTACTATGTTATAATTTTTCATTGCTGGAACTCGAGGGTTTAATGTAGATTTATGAACAACTCGCTTAGGCGGTTTTATTGTTAAATTTGGTGCAATGGCTAGTAGAATGGAGTTAGACAAAGTCGAAGTCAAAGTATTGGGTTGATCTATAGCCTAATTATTCCACAACAACGATGGATTACCATAATTTTTAATTTGTGTATTCACCAAAACATCAGCCTTAGTCTTACTGGCAGATAGCATAAGCACTAGTGAAGTGGAAGCATGATCTGTAGCAACCAAATGAGTCTTTGGGTTTAGAAAAGGGTGTGTCAACACAACAAATGTACTAGAAGTCTTAAGAAGTTTTGAGACTTCAAAGCGGTGAGGACAGTCTCGCGTAAATTGCTCCTCATTACAAATTAAACATGGGTAACGAGGTTTCCTGGCCGACGAAGAGGAATCAGAGGATTTCTCTTGAGGGGGAGAATTTTGTTTATTTTTGGTTTTCCCCTTTTTCTTGCTTCCAGGTTGCTTTTCATTTTTACCTTTATCAGATGACACAACATTTATTTCGGAAGCAAGTGTACTATCAGGTGTATTAGAGGTTTGATTTGAAATAGCAAGTCTTTAACTAGAAGGTCTACTTTTTGTTTGAGTGCTTGAAGAACCTATCACACTGTCACTGACATGAGAGTCCTTACTGGATGGAGGTGGTGGAACAATAAAAGCTGGTCTAGGTGCATTTGGAATCTTATCATAGAGCATGCCAGACTGGGTGTAAATCAAGTCTAAGTATTGGGCATGAGCAATTACTTTCTCTTCAATAACAATTCCTCCTTTAGCCACATCCTCGGTGATAGATGGCAACATGGATTTAATAAACCACTCGGCTAAAATTTGATCAGGAACAAAATTTTTGACCATTCAACAATGACGACGCCACTCATGAATATAATCAGAAATGTGAGTAGTAGTGGTTTGTTTAAGTTGGTCAATAGTTCCGTTCCAGTTTCATATCTGGTGGGTAACTGGAAATGGGTTAAAAAGGTAGTGGCTAAGGCTGTGAAGTTGTCAAATGAAGCTCGTGGTAATTCAATATACCACTTTGCAGCCAGACCAGTGAGCGTTCACCGGAGAAGACGTAGTCTTACTGAATCATCATTTAGGAAGTTGGATGAACACCATAAATGAAAAGTCATAACGTGATTGGACGGATCTCCTCCAAGGTTTCCATTGAACTTAGGAATATCATAAGGAAATTTGTGTACAATCATCGGCCACCAAGCTGAATAAAGAATGGGATCATTACTAATCTAATTTAAATCTGGTAATTCAAGTGTTGCGACAAAAGGAAACTGTCGGTTTAGGTTGGGTTGAGCGTAACTAGGGTAAGATGGAATTGCCTGGGCAATACGCTTTTGCATTCCAGCATAAGGAATTTGCTGCTAGTAACCTTGATAGGGGTAGGTTTGTTGAGCATATCCAATATAAGGTTGTTGTTGGGAACCAGGATAAATTTGTTGTTGACCAAAACCAGCATAGGCTTGTTGACTAGAACTTGGGTAAGCTTGTTGTTGACCAAACCCAACATAGGCTTGTTGACCAAGTCCAGGATAAGTTTGGTACTGTTGGAATTGTTGTTGTTGGTATTGTGGCTACCATGGTTATTGATACAATGGTTGTTGCCCACTAGTATAAGTTTGATCAAGTTTTGGATAAATTGGACTAGTATAAGTCTGAGTCATCCTAGTTAATGGTAAACTAGGTTGAGGTCATTGGATTTCAAACACAAACAATTGTTGTAAAATGGCCTGAGAAGACTGAGTCTGTAGACTTGAAACTTTAGGGCAAGAGGTTGAAGGATCAACTTGCAAAGGTTGAGATACAATCAACTAAGCTTACGACTATGGTAAAGTCGTAACGACAGGCGTAGTAGGTATGGATAAAATAGGTTGTATTGGTTGTGATGAATATACAAACCTTGGTTGAACATTCATTGTAGGCTTCCATTGACAAAAAGTCATTCCAGAATAAGTTAGACCTAAAGATGACTGTATACTACCATATGGTGGCCCCCCAGGGTATGGAGAATAAGCAAATTGGGCATATTGTTCTCCATATGGAGGTAATCTAGGGTAAAGTGGATACATTGGATGGTAACCAAATGGAACAGCTTGATATTGACTTGATGGATCAAACTATTTAATAGCTGTAAGTGAAGAACTAGGTAAAATTCCTATGGACGACATGGGTGAAGACCATGGACTAGAAGAAACACCGGAGTGAGTTCCAAATAATGATTGGTAACCCAATGGGACGAATGGACCACCATACATATGTGACTCAGGTGTTGTGGTAAACATCGAAGAAGTAGCAACAACAGATGTTGTCGCGACCGTAACATATGATACTATCTAGGATGTTGTTTCGGCCATAGTCAAATAACCCAACAAATGTCCTAATGAATATACGAGAGTTGGAAAGTAAACAGGATCAAGAGGAGTAGTATAAGTTAACCAAGGAAAAGAAGGATAAAGATAAAGCCCTAGTCCAAAATGAGTTGGAGTTATAGGTGAAGTTTCTTCTTCAAATTCCTCTTCAATAGCAATCAAACTGGGTGGAAGGATTGCACCATCAAGTCCATAATAAATTTTCGGTGTTTGACTCTGTGATAAAGGAGAAGTCTCAATAGTTACAGATGTCTAAGGATAAACCAGTCGATCATCTTCCAATACGGGAACAACTTTTGGTTGTTCAACTTTGGGATCCAGATGTTCTGGTAAAAAAACAACGGGTTCAGGATGAATTTCTTGAACAACCTCTCGTTGAGGATCAACTTCTTGTTGGACAACTTCAGCTACCATTTCACTAAGTTCACTTTCATTGTCCATAAGTAATTGTAAAGGTTCCACCTCAGTAGAAGATAAACCAGTAATATTAGGAGTAACTAGAATTACAATACGTAGCAGTATAGGTGACTCTGGTAAATCAGATGAAGAACCAGAAGTTTGTGATGTACTGGACTCGGTTAAATGAGACCACTTTCGCCGACTAGGTGTAGCTTTAGGCAATAAAGGCAGTTTACTCGTTGTCCTATGTGAACTAAAGGGTAAAGGTTGATTTTCTTCCACGATTGCTGATTGATTTTATTATAAAAAGAAATAATCAAAAAGAGGGTAATCTAGGCAAAAGTAACTGTGAACTACAATATACCACCTCAGAGGAGCCAAGGACTTAACATACGTGCAGGTAATCTCCTCAAATGTTGTTTTCAGTGTATCACAGTATACAAGGCAGACAACTCGATTACCTATGGATGGATAGCAAGCTATTGTAGTCCTCCCAAATATACCCAAAAGTACGTGGAGGCCCAATCCGTGTTAGAGCTGTCTAGTGCGAAACCGCACAGTGAGAGCATTCCCTTATACTTTTCGTATATAACACTGCCCAATATACCTAAAATTATGTCGACAAGCTACGATATACTTAAATACGTGGAATGAGGTATCGCACTGGGAATGTATCGCAGGCTGTTAGCAACAGCTGCTATGTTTAACGACGTTAGAACACGTCTCTAGCCTAGACCTCTAAATGTTATGTGTTAAGTTACAATGCTCCATTAGGTTAATTGAGATATATTTTAGTTGATCTTGTTTAAAAGTTTGCCTTTCAGGTTCACTATGTGATGTTTTTGAAACTCCTAGAATGTAACTAAGATGAGAAACATTCTTTTCATTTGATTTAAACAATGAAAATCATAACTAAAAGGGATAGAGAAATCATAATCTCTAAGCAAATAGCATAGAGCACATCTAATGCAACTTTCCCTATACCATTCCTACAAGCACACACAAACTTCTAAAAGCATTATGCATGTTTTTCTTTTCATTCCTTTAATGTTTAAATGAACATAAAGAAACTAAATGCACAAATGACCAATCAATGCTTTTCACAAGAAACGAAGACTTTATGACAGTTTCTTTTTCAAATAAATGAAGACTTTACGACAATTATTTTTCAGAAAAGTAAAGACTAATCAATGTAAGCTAACTTTGGGATTGATTCGACAATGATAAAGAAAACATAAAGAAACATTGAACAAACAAACCCAAAGTGGGCATGGAAAATAAATGCTAATTTGGACTTCAGGGACAAAGAAACATTGACCATTCAGCAAACAAGATGTGAAACAATTTGGAAAAAATCAAGTAAAAAGATGGGTTTTTGGCTTGACAGGGATTAGCACAGCTCTTAGTGGGAGACAGTGCATTGCAAAGCACTTTCTCTAGGCTAAGGCTACTCCACAGCGCACTGTGTCAAGAACAACAGTGTGTTGATGCCAGAGAGCATTATCAGCACACAAATAGGCACACATTTCGATCAAACAAGCTTCAAAATGACTGAATATAGGTAAATGAATTCAAGCAAAGTCTATTGGTGATGCTAAGACAAGGGATAACTACTAGGAACAATGGTCATTCCCCAGTATGGTTGAAAATTTGTTATATGGAATTTATACCTACGGATAAGTATATCTTCCCTAAGTGGGTAGTTACACTTAGAACAAATGAAGTAAAGATGTTTAACCTTTTCCTACAATAAACAGATAAGATAAAAGAACCTACCTATGATCCTTTGCTTCCTTTGATCTCCTTTGAGTTGCTCCGCTCAAACTAAATTCGCTCGATTGGTACCTTCCAATATAAACAGAAGAAGACAACAATCAAAGCATATGATCTATTTATTGTAAACAAATGGAATTGACAAAATTCGAACATACATTCATCATAGATATAGACAAAAGTATTGGAAAAGGAACAAACAACTTTATTGATTGATAGAAGGAGAAGTTACACCCAATGTGGTTTGATCTCATGTCACTCATCTAGCTTAGTCCAAGCTGTTAGTGTCAGTCTTTACATCCTTCCTCCAGTGATCAAATGTGGTCTTACAAAGTGATTTTGATGTGTCAAGGTCAAATTTTGTCATTTCAGTGAGTCTTCAAGCAAAATTTGGTCACTAGGCATTAGGTCTAGGGTTTGCTTTCACTCCTTCTAAAGTTGTCCAAATGGCGGTCTATGTCATCATTCAGCTGATTCTATCATCATTCACAGGATTTTCATTATCATGTCAGTGTCTAATGAGTCATTTTACACCTTGTTCATGCTTCAGTTGTGCCTTGGCAAGCTCATGTCCCTCTCCTAGGGTTTTGAAGCCAATTTCTCTTGGATGGTCAGATCAATGGAAAAACTTGTTTCCTGATGTTCATACACCTTCCCCTATCCTTAGAGTACCATATCATACACTTCCCAACACTCAGGTTCCCCAAAATCCTCGTTTTTGCACAAACCCTAGTTTCTAGCTACAACCTGGCAATTTTCTAGGTTTGGCCTATGATTTGCCCTTTTGGACCCCTTCCCCTCACTCAATCTCTGAGATTCCACTTTCCCCTGCTGCCTAACATCCCTCCCCACTCCCAAAAATTTTCCCAAGAATTTAGAAGCCCCTATCCCCTTCATTTCGCTCCATTTCGACAAAATTCCTTGTTTCACACATCGGGACAAGTCACACTCAAATAATGTTCCAGAGACCTAAAAGATGAATTTTAGGAAACTGAGAGTTTTTTTTGTCAAAAACATGACAAATAAGAAAAACCTCCTTCACTTTTTTCACAGGTGTCATGGTTTGAGAGAAATGTCAAGAATACCGTTGCCTCAGGAGAATCAAAGACACCTCTGAAGTGACCTTGGGAAAATCAAGTTTTCTCCTAGCTTGGTTGGCCAAATGATTTTCTTGATGGCTAAAATGATAACTAGAGACAAATATATTTCTAATTAGCTATCATGAGCTCAATTTGGGGTTGAGGAAGGCATTCAAAAGTTGACTGCAACAACACTCTTCTTTCAGGCAGCCTCATTTGGCACTTTTTTCCCAGTCTTGGGAGATTTGATTTTTGACAGGTCAAATCAACTCGAAATTGAAAAATTCCACTTGGGTTGGAAATTAGACTCAAATACATTTCCAACAAGCCATCTTGAGCCTGATTCTGACACCAGGAAGGCCCTCAAACAAGTCTGTGAATGTGCGCGACCACTCAGGTTCAGTGCGCGACCACTCATAGCAGGGGCGCGACCACTCAAGCTGTCTTCTACAGAACCACTCCAAATCGACTAAATTGCCCTCTTGCTTGCTAAATTGATCGAGGTAGGCACTCAATTCATGAATGATGATATGGATGGTGAAAATAATGATGT
>APFE031267767.1:18034-37324 GCA_000404065.3 Pinus taeda
TAAAATGACTCATTAGACACTGATATGATAATGAAAACCCTATGAATGATGATAGACTCAGCTGAATAATGACATAGATGGGCATTTAGGCAACTTTGAAAAGAGTGAGAGCAAACCCTAGACCTAATGCCTAGTGACCAAATTTTGCTTGAAGACTCACTGAAATGACAAAATTTGACCTTGAAACTTCAAAATCACTTTGTAAGAGCATATTTGATCACTGTAGGAAGGCTGGAAAGACTGACACTAACGGAAGGGAAAAGTACCAGGATCCTGCAGATACCTGGAAAGTACAAGGAAACGATCTGATAACAACATATTCATGCGCAACTCCATTAAGGTTCATGGCTAACATAAAGTTATTTAGTTGTTCTTCAGCAAGAAGACCATCATCAAGATTATACTTAGGTAACCATTTCTCTAGGTTTGCTGGAAGAGCATTTGGATTAGCAACTAGTATAACACCAGGGTTTGTTTAAGGTTGAGCAGGTTGATTAGCCATAACTTGTGTTGAAGGTTGCGAAGATGAGGAGGCAGATCCAGAAGTAGATAGGGATGGTGAAGAACTTACTACTAGACTAGTACTATTGGTAGTAGCACTAACTATTTGAGTCGAAAAAATGGATAGTTGAGAAGAGGTGGACTGAGTAGAAGTGAATGGGGGCGTAAATGGAGGGAAAGGTGATGTGATCTCACTGGTATCTGATTCATATTTTGATGTGGCAGCTTTCTTACGTCATGAATGAATGGGAAACTGAAAAGGGGTTACTCCAAGCTTTTCACTTTGTAATCGAGTTAATACATTAGTATCTCGTAATAGGGAAGTGACACTTTATTTAGAAGCTTCAGGGTTTTCAGGTTTCTTAGCAGAAGTGGATATCTGTTCCAATTTCTGTATTAAGGAGTGAACTTCGGGAGACTCAGGAGTGTATTTTGAAGAAGGTGCTTGTCTTAATACTTCAAGAGATGAGGGAGAGGTTTCTACAACTTCAGATTTCTGATCCGAAAATTTTGAACGAGATCTAGAAGATGTAGAAGTTGTGGAGGGGTTTTGACTCTTATGAATGGTTTTCAATTGATTTTTAGATTTATATGCTATTCATAATCGGATGGCCCTCTGTCTAGCACCAAAATCTTGAAGCCTCAAAATTCTTTTGCTCCAACATGGAGGATAACCACCTGGTCTGGACCTTGAAAGCAACTCCTTTTCCTTTTGGTGTGGTGGCTCCAACTCGAGATGATGAGACCAGTTTCCCAGTGTGGGTTTGAAAATGATGATGGGTGGTTTTCAAATGATCGCAATAAGAATAATGATAACTAATTGACCTATTCAAACGTGCAAATCTCTAATTAACTTAATCTAATATAAACCCGGTGTATTATGTGTGATATGCGATCTAAAAAGATATCTGTTTGGTATGTGGTGATAAAGATCATTCACGTGTTAAATAGAGATGATAACATGTAAACATAATTTCTTTGACTAAATAG
This sequence comes from Pinus taeda, assembly GCA_000404065.3. Lineage (NCBI taxonomy): Eukaryota > Viridiplantae > Streptophyta > Pinopsida > Pinales > Pinaceae > Pinus > Pinus taeda. The sequence continues at coordinate 19,526 of APFE031267767.1, forward strand.
TTAGTCAAAGAAATGTGAAAATTATATCACATATATATAATGATCATATAGGAAAATAAACACTTTTAGCTAAGTATCATACAATAGTGCAATTAACACATAACACAAAGAACATACTCCATATATAATTCATGAAACGAAATGTTGTCACTAATTTAATAAAACATAACTGATCATACAAGATAAAAGTATCATATGTGTGAGGTTTTGCTCATTTGACTAGTGACATAGATCAACTCCTTTCTTCAATCAAATTATTCTCTAAGCATATTGAAGTGCATCAACAAAAGAAAGTAGATTGATATTCAAAAGTGATGACCATGTTCCGTAATTTCATCAAGGCATCTACAAACTTACGAAAGTGCATTCTTTGCAAATGTTTTTTGAGAAAATCGTGGACCTTCTCTAAATGCATGAGAAGGATATAAATACTATCTAACTAAATTTTAAAAATAGATTATACAAAATACCTGAGGAGGTTTCAAACAACCTTCCTCTTAACTAGTAACTAACTCTAAAAATAACATCGATTTGATGACTTGAGGCTATGAAAATGTCTTGCTGTCTACCAGCTTTTCCTTGAGGTCGCATATGTCGGACATTGGTTTTACTTGAGGAGGTGCTTCGAATTACGTTCTGACCTGTCCTGCAAAGATGGCATATGTAAGAGGTGGCAACATCCTTTGCGTTGAATTGAATGAACAATTCACTATCATAATTTGGTTGTGAGGTTTTACAAGAAATTGCCAATATGCCTCCCAATCTGTGTTTGATAATTTCATGATTGCCTCTCTTTGGATTTCCATCTTTGCTTTCCAGTTTTTATCCAAGTCTTTCAAATATGGCAATGACTTTGGATTACCTTCTTTTATCAAGTTGGTGATGTGCAAAATGTGATTGACTGCTTTTATTATATTCTTTGCCACTTCTACTGCTCTTGCTACTGCCAATTTTCCCTGTTTGATCCACGCATCCCAATTTGTGAATAATATGTCTTTACGTGTCTCTTCAATCTCTGGCATATTAGCGCTTCTTCCTTCTTCAGATTCTTGCCATTCATTGTAGTCAGAGATCTTAGTATTTAAGGGGTGATATGGGACATTTAATGGGAGAATAGATCTTGTTGTTTTGACAGAATGGAGTTTAGCTCCAATGCCTCTTTGATGTACTCATCAATAGTGGGGATATCTTTATATTTTGCCAGAGTCTCTTTCAACTCTTGGATTTGCATATTCTTTGTTGAGATATCTGCTTCGTGGCTTATCCTAAGTACTTCCATAATTTTCTATAATTGGACTATTTGTTCTGTGGTTTGCTTGTTCACATTTGTTTTCTCGATTTCCAGTTGTTGCTCAAGCTGTGCTATCCTTTCTTCTCTTTCCCTTAACAAAACAGATACTTCAGTGGCTTTATCAATGGTGGCAGTAGCATATGCCCCTGCAAATTGTGACAGCCTAGTTAATTTTTAGTTGGATTTGAAGGAATATCCTTCCAGACTATATACATTGGTTCGTTCCCTAGTGGGATTTCAGGGGTTTCCACTGTCGTTTTCTTCCTCTGTCTTCTTACTATAGCCTTATGCAGTGGGTTGTAGAATACATCTAAAGGAGGTATTTTTGTAACCTTTAGGATAATCTCAGATGTCGGAAATGTAGGTATAATTTTTGCATTCTGTGAATTTGTCCCTTGCTCGTTCATTGGCTCAGACTCTGAAACTTTCTGAGTTTGTTGTGGAGTACGATATTCTATATTTTCTTGGACATCTATTTCTTTGACAATATCTTGGAGTTTTTTATTAAACTGGTCCCGTTCTTGCTCCATATCGCTTCTTTCACCTTTGGGATTGGTATCCTGAGTTACGTCAGTTTTGACCTGTTTCTTAGCTAACATTTTGCTAGATTTTGTTGTAGCCTTTGTTTCCTATAACTTCCCTATGTTCTAGGTTGCATTCACTTGAGATTCTGTTTGAGAATTTGGTCCCTCACTGTTAATGGTCACGCTTGGCGTAGGTTTGTCATCATTTCTTAATAAACCCAATGGGATTGTTTCAAGCCTTTGATTTCTAAATTCATGAAACCTTTCAAAGTCATCAGGATTCAAATTCACCTTTGCCGAATTGAATGCTTGTTCAAATGACTCAGCTAATTGTAATAAATCTTCAAGTTCATGATCTTCATGGATAAAGGGTTTGACCTTTAGTGTTGTAGTAACATTTTGTGCTACTTTGTCTGGGTCAAATTGCCTCTTTGGCAGAGTAGCCAGCCTGAGCCTCTCTATGTTTGGTAATTCTTTGTTTGCATGGTTGAAGTTCACTAATGAAAAAGAACCACACCAGATGGGAAAGGGTGGCCATAGTGATTTTTTTGCTATCTTTCAAAGTCTTGGTTAAGCCTTTTCCAACAGTTTGGTGAGTTATTTCTCTGGATAATAGCTTGTCGTAAACATACAAAGGATGTACATGTGGTTCTGTTGTATTTCTGTAAACTCTAATATATGTGAACCATTGCTCAGCAAAGTACTTGCCTACTACAAGAAGGTTTGTAGTGGCTTCCTTAGAAAATCTTGGGGCCTTCTCATAAAAATTCATTTGATGTAATGGTAGGATAACACCATGGCATATCTTGTAAAAATGGGGTATAAAATGAGATTCCCATAATTGTTTGTGACTGAGATGGATGGGGTATGGGTCTTGCAAGGTCGATTTCCAACCCATAATTGGAAACTTAGTACAGAAGCGGATAGAGTCCATGACATAAGCATTCATATAAAATGTAGGAAGGTTTTCTGTGGAGGTGGATCTCTTTTGACGATATTCAGAAATAGTCATAACTAAGTTGTCAGATAGGATAGTGGCCCAATTCATTAGATGAGAATTGATGCATGCATCGATTAAAGGGACCCATTCTATAAAGAACTTGGTATTATTAGGCATTCCATACAGTCTACATAACATGGAAGCTGCATAGTTATGGGGATTTTCTAAAGAATCTATGGGGTACATACCTGTCTTATCATATTTGAATTTGTTTCTAGGACTTTTCACCCCCGAATCATCTTAAAGTGTTCTTCATTCTGTTTCGTGAACTCGGCTAGGAATGGTATATCATATATATCCTGAGGATCGGGAAGATGATACATTTGTTTCAAATTTTCGGCTTTAAATGATCCCATCAGCTCCATCTTTGAATTCTTGAATTGTTTGTCTTCAATATTGACATTCTCCACCACCCATCTAACCATATCTGTGTATGGTAGTATCTTGGCTCTTGCTCATATTTTGTGAAGAAAAGAGCAAGCTTAAACGTCTCTGAATTGAACTGTCGAGGGTTGTATTGAATCTGTTATTGCCTTGGTAACAGTAACTCCAGGCTGCTCATCTTCAAGTCTATTATAGATAACTTCCCATGCTGTTGCTCCTTCATCAACACTGCAAATCTTCTCATCAAATATGGGCGACATCTCTGTAACCTCAGATTCTGAAACACTTTGTTGCTTTTGTTTTTGCATTACTTTCTGTAAGGACATCTCTTTTGAAGCTTCCTTGAAATGAAAGAGAGATATATCAACATAAACAGTAGAGGGAAATTAAGGCTGAAGAGCTCTTTGAAATGACTTGAATTATGGGAAGATTGAACGCAATCTCCATGTTAACTAGCCATGACTTGAAAAAATTAACTTCTCTCTTCGAGCTGCTAAACAATAATTGCTCTGTCAACCCACTTGATATTTCGTTAAAAACTCAATAATTTCTCACACTTTACGCCTAATTTGTCGGATCACGACTTTCAAATGTTGCAACATAGCGCTATTCGTAGGTAATGCGAAATGCGATTGCGAAACATCTTAATATCGCATTTCACAATTGTTAAGGGATAACATAATGGCATGCTTTATTAAACTGTGACTTCTGAAGTGCGATCGCATTTTCTTAGAGTGTTGCGATCGAAAAATCGTAGTGGAGGCTTTATCGCATATCACATTTCAGGATTTTCTTTAGGATGTTTATAATTGTTACATGAAAACTGCGAGATGTGATTTGCGATGATAACAGTATGGGTTCCATTCTAAAGGTTTAAGGAAATTTTTTAGAGTTAGCGCTTATTTTCAAAAGCTAAAAATTTAAAAGGGTCCCCATTTATATGTCAAATACTAACTATTCATTCCTATAAATGGGGGGGTTGTTACATAGCACAATAGAGTTGCAGGTCAAAATTTTTGAAGTCGCTGTAGGTCGGAAGCTCTAAAATTGGGGCCGAAATCTGAGTTTGGAGCAAGTTTGAATAAGTTTTGACTCTTGCTGATTAGATTTGATGTTGACAAGAGGGTTGACTTGGTGCTTGGAGGGGGTCTTTGGTCAAAGAGTTTAGGTCTTGGGTTTTCTTATTTGATCAAATTCTATAAGAAGAGAAGTGATTCTTTCTAGGTTTTACCCTTGGAGGGGTTTTGCCATAGATTGGAGCCTCTATTTTGTGTCCTTTGTCTTTTATGATCTTTATGGTTTATGCTTTTGATAATTATTTGATGAAGGGAATTTAATAAAGAACACAAAGAAGCTAAATGAAGTTCCCGAGTAATTATTAAGGAAAAGGAGAATTGTTTTAATAGTTTCCCTAGTAGATTCTCCAACAATCACATCACTTTTGAGCATCATCACAAGCATCTCTATTATCTTGATTGGTTCGACTTGATCTGAAATTGAAGAGGTTTGAGTTCACACATGCGAAGAGGAAATAGACATTTATGTGCTCTATTGACCTTTTGTTTAGGGCATCTTTGACAAGCATTGACCTTTGGATATTTTGACTTTGTTTGACTTGGAAGATCTCTATTTTGGAAGGCCGAATTGATTGATCAAGAGGTCAATTTTTTTGTGCACTTTGACCTCATTTGACTGTAGTCTTGAGGCTCCTTTGTGTTGGAAAATATAACTAGGTTCGATCTTCATTTAATGTATTTGAGTCATCATGAAATGTACTTATCAATGAATAAAGAAAATAATTTTTATTATTGTATCAATGACTTATTAAAGCATGGGTTTCATGCTTGGGTCATCATTATATTTGTCAAAGTCCCCATTATGGACTTCTAAGATTAATATTGAGTTTATAGAGTCATTGTACATTCAAAAAGACCCTTTTTGGGCTTTTGAATCATGTAAAAAGGTTTACTATTGAGTCAAATATAATTTATGTATCCTCCACACCAAGTCGGCCTAGAAGAGATCAAGTTGGCCTAAGGACATTAATTTCGACCTCCCTTGAAGCCTATAAATAGAAGCAAGTCAAATTCATTTGGATCATCTCATCTCAAGCAAGTTCAATATCTGTAAGGAAGATGGAGAAGTGCAAAGTGGGTCTAATGAAGCAAAAGGAAGTGTGAGTTGGATGGACTCTAAGAAGAAGAAGAAAATTGAACTTTTGGTGCCTCTCTCTCTCTGTTTCGTGCCCTAGTTTGGGAGTTTGAAGTCTTTCAAGTTTTGCTGCTGCCTGATGGCTAAAGCTGCTGCATAGTCGAAGTTGCTAGAAGGAATTGCTAGAAATAGGTCGAAGATCTCGGAGGCTGACTTGGTGTGGAGAGAAGGTTTGGTCTTTGTTTAGGGTCAAAAGTATCAAAGAATATTATTGAAAGGAAGATAATTTTTTACTGTGTTTTCTCCTCAGGGGTTTTGCCTTGGCATAATGCCTACATCTTGTGTCTCTTGTTTTGTGATCTTCATACACACATAATATGGTAACTGCTTGATGAATGATAAGATAATAAAGAAGTAAACAAAGCCAACACAACTCACAAGTAATTATCATGTAAGGAGAATCAAATCCTAATCTATTTGCATTGATTTTCCAGCACTTTGACCACAGAAGTTAACCTTGACATTAACCTATTTCTTGAGCAGATTTTCAGGTTGTTTTGACCTGGTTTGACAAGCTAGAGATGCCGCATCTTTTGACCATTGACCAAGCATATTTGGAGGAGGTTTGATCGTTGATTTTTGGATTGGTTAGGGTTGCTACTACTATTGTTTATTTTGACCAGAATTGTACACTGACTTTGGATCAAATTTGACTATTGGGCTCATCTCTCATTGGATATTGGTATGTTGATTTTTGGGATAGTCAAAGATTTGACTTTGACTCTTTGTTGATGAATTGAAACATTATATCTCTCTACAGAACATTTGATGATAATGTAATAGAAGAAGAATTTTGAAGTGTTCTCTGCCTTGTGGGATTTTTTCCCTGGTCTTTGACCAAATATTATGTCTCTATTGTTCTTGGTTGTCTTATATTGTGCATTGTTTTATTTTTCTATCTACAATTGCTTATTATTGTTGGGAGATTGAATTACATTGGATAATTGATTGCTAACTAAAGAAGAATTAGAAGAAGTGATTTTGTTAAGCATATAACATTGGAACGTCTAGCATGACCTCTAACTCTAATGAATAAAATGTTGTTTCATACTTTCTCAAGTCGAAAAGTGGGGTGTGAAGACAAGAGAACTCAGGAATTAGCAACTCTCAAGAACCTAAAATGACTCCTCCTTACTACCGCTTTATCCTTTATAAGATAGGCTTGGAGGTGTAAAAATTAGCATCACTAGGAATAGGAGAGCCAAAAATGAGGCAAATCAAATATAGGCCTCCTCCAGTAGGGCATATGAATCAATGAGGGAGAATACACTATAATATACCAACTTTTGCGTAAGACAAGCCTCCTCAAACACATGCTACTATATTTGAATATGTTGGTCACGGTGCTAGAAATCATAAGTGAATTTCAAAATAAAATAGAGAGTCCAAGTAGATATTGTGATGTTTAGAAACATCATTATAGTGTAGTGATAACATATATTATCATCACATACACATGCTCAATATATGAGCTTATTTATTAAAACTTGTAAGTTACTTGATTGCCTCACCAATATTCCATAAAAGAAGGTTGATTTAGTTGGATTTGATCATACAAGGTGGTCCTAGTTGGTTAGTCGAAACCACTTTATCTTTACATAGTTTGTCCTAGTTGACATGGTTGGGAACAAGTAGTTGGTCCTCGGTGGACCAATGAGGACCACTTAGTTCACCCTCAGTTGACCACTTGAGTTAGGTTTATGCATTACAACATCCCCCTTAAAAACACCTCCTTAGTGGACCAACAAGGACCACTTAGTTCACCCTCAGTTGATCACTTGAGTTGGTTCTATTCATTGCAACATCCCCATTAAACACACCTCAAACATAGCTTTGAGAATTAGGAGGGTGTCATTATATCAAAGTTTCCTCCTTAATGATAGATTCCCTAGAACCCAAGCATATACTAAAATTTCACAAACTTTATCTTTACCAATGCCTTCATAAAGATATCAACAATTTGATCATTTGTTCTCCAATATACAAGAGATATCATAGTCCCTTGTAAAAACTACTTAAGGTAGTGTTCATGAAGCTCAAAATGCTTCATATTTCCATGTCCAATTGGATTATGAGGCACTTATATTGTATTGTGATTATCAAAATACACTCTAGTTAACTTTGTATGTGAAAAGTGAAGTTCACCCATCAAGTTGTGAATTTACATTACCTCCATGCCTACATCAATTGCTCCCTTATATTTAAGATAATTAGTGGATAAGGCAACATCCTACTCCTTTTTGAATGACCAAACAATCATATCAGATCCAAGATGAAACACATACCTGAAACTTGAATTTTGGTCATCCACATCACCAACTCAATCAAAGCCTATATAGATTGCCAATTGATTTGCATTTTTTGCAAGATACTTGATACCGCATTGATATGTACCTTTGACATATTGCACATTTTTATTTATTGTGTTTAATGACTATTCTTTAGATCCCCCATTATTCCTTCCAATATTAAGGCTGACCTATCACCAATACTCTTTTTTGCTCTCATTGTGTGCTTGAATGACTTATTGTCGCATGACATTATTCGTCCATTTTGCGCACATGCTCACTTTGTTAATTTTAGATAACAATGGTATGTTCTATGCTTAAGAACAATTTACTTCTAATTTTTTTATTAGCTCAATACCGATTTCCAATTTAGCAATCACATGAGCATTGATAGTAAATGCATATAGAACATAAACAATAAGCAGAAGACAAGCCAAGACAAGAGGACACAATATTTGGCGGATGCCAAGGAAAAACCCCAATGTGGGGAAAACCCTTTGATAAAATCTTCTTATTATTGTTGAAAAGTTCAGCAGAGAGAGTACAATATATAAAATTTACTTTCCCAAACACAGTCAAATCTGTCCAATCAAACTACAGTCAACAGGATGCCCTGACCAAAAAGTCAACGCTGCTCAAATCAACACAATTACTCCTCCAAATCAGCTCATTCAAACCCATTCAATTCGGTGTCCAAAAATAGTCCAAATCAGCCCAAAACAATCCTAAAGAAATAGGTCAAACTTGGTCAACGCACAGTCAAACCTGCGGTCAAAGGGCCTGCGGTCAACACTGCTCAACCTGCCCAAAAATCCTCGAAATCTATGCCAAAGAATGTGGCCTGCCCAAATAGAAATTCTCCCAAGAAAAACACAGTCAAAGAAGGTCAAATGTTGCTCGGTCAATGCTGGTCAAACTTGCTGCAACTTGATCAACGCAGGAAAATAGAAAATGCAGTCAACCCTTCGCACGTGTGGAGGAGAAGAAGGTTGCCCTGAAATCCATATGACCCAATTAGAGAGAGAGAGAGATATGTGTGAGATGATGAATGTCGAAATGACGTAGATGCTCCTTCTATTTATATGCAACGTTGAGGGTGAAGAGACATGACTTTTGGGCTTCTGGAGCCTACATTAGATTGTTGGTTGACCTTGACAGTTTGTCCATAGAAGAAATAAATTCATAATTCCATTTATACATGTCATAATGAGATGATCTTTAGATAAATATTGCACCTCTCGGAAATAGGAATCCAATAAAAATAACATCTCCATCATATGTGTTGTCCAAGGTGGAGTTTGGCCCTAGTTGCCAATTTGAACACTCCCACTCAACTAGGGAGAAATCCACCTGCCAAACCATCTGTCAATTTGTACCATCACTGTCATCCCTACTCTGCTCTATTGAACCATGAAGAAATAATGAAGAAGAAATGATCGAGAGTGTATCATACCACTCTGCACTGACCCGAAGTCAGTCTCCATTGATCCCAGATCAATATAAAAAATCCTAGCATAAGGAGTACGGTAGTACACAATGCGTCCATCCATAGTATTATGGCCCCTATCCTCATTTCTCTACTCATTGGCCAAATGGGAGATACTTCCCATGAGTCCCGAATTACATGGGTAGGATGTGTCGATAGGAGGAGGTGAACCACTCATCCTGCTCATATGCCATAGGAGAAGGTGAACCACTCGATGCATATATCAACCATCATGGGGAAGGTGAACTACTCACCCTATACACAATGCACCACTAAGGGAAGATGAACCACTCACCCTATGGTCACTCATTGCTCCAAGAAGTACCCCAAGCCCCCAGGAGCTCCCAGAGCTCAATATCCAACTCAAATGGGACCCTCATAAGAGGGTCTCTCCACGACTCCAAGTTATTCATGGAAGGTTAAGAATTTTACCTTCACCAGGGACTTTGTAAGTATATTTGCTACTTGATCATCAGTCCCAATGTGATGGACACTTATTGCTCCCTGTTGTACCATATCCCAGATAAAGTGGTACCTGATATCAATATGCTTGGAGCAGTCATGAAACACAAGATTCTCAGAAAGGTGAATCCCACTTTGGTTGTCATAGAAGATCACGGTGGTATCGAGCACATGTCCAAATAACTCACTAAAAATATTTCTCAACGAAACAACTTCACAGGAGGCCATACTAGCAACAATATATTCGGCCTCGACAGTGCTCAAAGCAAGCGATTTCTACTTCCTGCTCATCTAGGATATCGAAGCAAAACCTAGTGAGAAGCAACATCCTAATGTGCTCTTACAATCCATCACATTGCCAGCCCAGTTAGCATCAGAATAACCATGGAGCCTCACATTCCCGGCATTGTATCTCAATCCATAGGTGATTGTGCCTCGAAGATATCTTAGAAGATTCTTGGCAGCAATCCAATGTATGTGATGAGGTTCGACCATAAATTGGCTCAACGTATTCACTGGAAAGGATATGTTCGGATGAGAGTTCACCAAGAACATCACGCCCCCCATGAGTTGATGATACTCAAAAGGATTTCCCAAATCGATCCCAACAACACTTCCACATAGCTTCTTGAAGTTGAGTTCCATCGAAGTAGTTATAGACTTACAATCCACCATCCCAAATATTTCAAGTAGCTTCACAATGTATTTTTCTTGAGAAAGGAAAATATCACCTGGCTTTTGCCAGACCTCCAACCCTAGGAAATAATGCATCAATCCTAGGTCCTTCATCTCGAACTCGGAAGCCAACTCCCTCTTGCATTGATGAATGAGAGGGTTTGCACCTGTTAGAAAGAGATTGTCCACATAAATTACCAAGATGAGAGGTCTATCATTCTCAACCTTAAAGTAAAGGTTCAGATGAACTTCACTTCTTGTAAATCCCAACTTCATCAGATAGCTGTCGATCCTCGCATACCAAGCCCGGAGAGCTTGCTTCAATCCATAGATGGATTTCTTCAACTTTCACACATGTGTCTTTCAGTCCAGGACTTCAAACCCCTCAGGTTGTTCAACATAGACTTCCTCCTTAAGTGAACCATGCAAGAAGGTGATTTTGACATTCATCTTGTGCAGGTTCCATCCTTGCGAGGCATCAAGGGCTATAATCGAATAGATGGTGGTATATCAGGAAACTGGTGCAAATATCTGATCATAGTCCACACCTTCCTTTTGAGAGAAGCCTCGGGAAACAAACCTGGCCTTGAACTTTTCAACACTTGTATCAACTCCATGCTTGATCTTGTAGAGCCATTAAGAGGTGACAATAGATTTGTCCTTGGGTTTAGGGACCACATCTTAGACATCATTCTTCATAATTGACTCATACTCTTCGTTCATAGCATCCTTCCATACTTGGTGCTTCACAAATTCTTCTAATGTGCATGGATTAGTTTGAATGATTGTGCTCATGGCAGTTAAGTACGCTTGGTACCTATTCGGCTTCTTAATTTCACAAAATGTCCCCCTTGGTGCAATATGTCTCTCGGCATCTTAGAGAGTTTCGCTAAGTCATGAGGGTCCCCTTTTTGAGGAGGGATCATGAGGAGGTGGATCATTGGGATCCATTGGTCCTTCAACTTCGGGCATCGACTCATCCTACGATTCTCCCTGGTTTCTTGTATCTGCTTCTTTGTCCTTCCTTGGAATAAGAAGGTTCCTAATCTTCCCAAGGGCAACATCTTCATCGAAGGTGACATCATGATGTATCTCAACTTCTCTTTTAATAGGAACATAGATTTTATATGCCTTAGAAGTTTCACTATAGCCCACAAATGTTCCTTTCTTCCTAGATGCATCCAATTTTCTTATCTTTTCTTTCTGCACATGAAAATACACGGGGCTGCCAAAAATTGTAAAATGAGAAATATCAAGTTTCTTACGAGTGAAAACTTCTTCGAGAGTTTTGGAGTCCAATGCTTGATGTGGGAATCTATTTTGAACATACATGACAATGTTGGCAGTTTCTCCCCATAGGAACCCCATAAGGCTTTGATCATGTAGCATGGCATGAGTGGCTTCTATAATGGAACGATTCTTCCTTTCAGCAACACCATTTTTCTCAGGAGTATATGCGGTAGTAGTCTCCCTCTTAATGCCAACTTCTCTACAATAGTCATTGAATTCATTTGATTCATACTCGGTTCCATTATTAGTCCTCAATATTTTGATCTTCTTTTCTGTTTGATTTTCAACCAAGGATTTGAAAGAACAGAACCATGTGAACACTTTGTCCTCCTTCTTCAAGAAATAAATCCAAGTTTTTCGAGAGAAGACATCCAAAAAGATAGCATAATATAATTATCCTCCCAAAGATGTTAAAGGCAACATACCAGATAGATTAGAATGAACCAATTGTAAAATGTTAGTAGTCTTGCTATCATTTGAGGGGAATGGTCCCCTTGTATGTTTTCCTTCGGCACATCCCTGAAAAACACCTTCATGTTCTACTTTAAATTTGGGCATACCTGTCACCATCTTCCTTGCATTGGGTAGAGCCTTATAATGCAGATGAGCAAAATTTCAGTGACATAATTTGGATTGAAGAGATGTGTCGCAAGACATAGCTCCTAATGGACTCCCTCCAACTTGATATAGTCTATCAACCCTGAATCCAAGAGTAAATGCTTCTTTGAAATTTCTTTTCCAAACATGTACCTTTCTATCAATGAATTCCACCTTGTATCCTTTGTCTTCCATCGCCAAGATAGATACCAGGTTCTTCTTTAGATTGGGTACATAAAGTATGTCTTGTAGATGAATGGTGTTACCTTGATTCAATTGAAGAGCAACATTCCCAACTCCCTTCACGGGATAGGTGGCATTATCTCCAAGAATGATTTCCAAATTTGTATCATTTTCTCTCAAATTTGAAAGAGCTTCCTTATACCGAGTGAAGTGCCTTGAGGCGCCACTATCAATCAACCAATTTCCCAAGGTATTCGAAGGGGAGGCAATATAGAGGACAGATATAAGATAAAAAAAATTTTCTTGTTATCTACAACATTAGATTCATCATACCTAGAGTTGTTTGATCTTTTGGGAGGTCGACTATTTCCATGTTGAGTAGTGGGAGCTTTCCTTTTTCCTTTGTTGTTGAACCTGCCATTCCTTTGATTGTTGTTACCCCAGAAATTGTTGTGGTAGTTGTTGTCATCATCTCGAGGTGCATTCATTCTATTAGGACACTCCCTAGCATAGTGGCTAAACTTGTTACAAATGAAGCATATTCCCTTCCTTCCTTCTTTGAAGCTCGGTCTTCCTTTACATTGCTTCTTTGAACCTGCATTGTTCTCTCTTTCAGCATGAGTGGAGAATGTAGTAGGATCATTCCTATTTGAAGGCATGTCTCTCTCCATCATCCTTGTCTCTTCTTAAGTACATTTAGTCAACAATTCATCAAAACCTGGAATCTTGTCATTATTGAGGATAATAGTTTTGAACACATGCCATTCACGAGGGAGACCTCCAAGTGCAATGAGAGTGAGCTCCTTGTCAGCAATAACCTCTCCAATTGAAAGAAGATCATTTTTGATCTCGGTAATCCTCATGAAGTAGAATTGGATGTCTTCACCTCTTCCCTTCTTTATGTCCTTCAATTTGTTTTTGAGAAAGAGGACTTGGTTTGCATTTCTAACTTTGAACATGCCAACCAACTTGTCATACATCTCCTTAGATGTGTTCAAATAGGAGATGTATGCAACCAAATGCTTATTAATGGAATCCCTGATGATCTTCTTAGCTTTGACTTCACCTTTCTAGTACTTTGTGTTAGCGACAACCAGTTCATTTGAAGGAGGTTCAGTAATATTTCCCTGCACATAGTCCATAACATCTTGCTCTTCCAAAGTCAAGTCAAGAGACATCTTCCATGCATGATAATCAGATTTATCATTGAGCTTGTCATCAGATTTGAAGTAAGATGTTGAGTTCATTGAATTTCGTCCTTGTCCAACAAATATTAGTGATTTCTCTTCTCACTCTTGCTTGGGCTTTGTCTTCACCTCAGCTCTGATACCATGTGAATTTTAGATAACAATGGTATGTTCTATGCTTAAGAACAATTTACTTCAATTTTCTTATTAGCCCAATATCAATTTCCAATTTAGCAATCACATTAACATTGATAGTAAATGTAGATAGAACATAAAAAATAAGCAGAAGACAAGCCAAGAAAAGCGAACACAATATTTGGTGGATGCTAAGGAAACACCCCAATGTGGGGAAAACCCTTTGATCAAATCTTCTTATTATTGTTGAAAAGTTTAGTAGAGAGAGAATACAATATACAAAATTTACTTGCCCAAACACAGTCAAATCTTTCCAGTCAAACTGCAGTCAACAGGATGCCCTAACCAGAAAGTCAACGCTGGTCAAGTCAACATAATTACTCCACCAAATCAGCTCGGTCAAACCTAGTCAATTCAACCTCCAAAAATAGTCCAAATCAGCACAAAATAATCATGAAGAAATCGGTCAAACTTGGTCAATGCAAAGTCAAACCTGCAGTCAAAGGCCCTGCGGTCAACGTTGGTCAACTCGCCCATAACCTCAAAATCTATGCCAAGGAATTGGGCCTGCCCAAAAAGAAATTCTCCCAAGAAAAACATAGTAAAGAAAGGTCAAATGTTGTCTGATCAACGCTGGTCAAACTTGCTGCAACTTGGTCAACGCAAGAAAATAGAAAACACAGTCAATCCTTCGCATGTGTGGAGGATAATAAGGTTTCCCTAAAATTCGTATGACCCAATCAGATGAGGAGAGAGAGATATATGTGTGAGATGATGAATGTCCAAATGAGGTGGATTCTCCTATTTATATGCAATGTTGAGGGTGAAGAGACATGACTTTTGGGCTTCTTGAGCCTACATTAGATTGTTGGTCGACCTAGAAAATTTGTCCATAGAAGAAATAAATTCATAATTCCATTTATACATGTTAGAATTAGATAATCTTTAGATCAATTTTGCACCTCTCAGAAATAGGAACCCAATAAAAATATCCTCTCCATCATAGGAGCTGTCCAAGGTGGAGTTTGGCCCTAGTTGTTGATTTTAACACACTTGCAGTGCAAGGTCGCATTCTATTTGTAAGCTTAATGAAACTTATTATTCTAGAGTGCGTCGATGCGATGGATTTTTCAATCGCATGGTCACACTTTGATGATGTAAGGTGTTGTTTCTATTCCTATGATATGCACTCACGCTTGCTTGTGGTAATCCCTCCATCGCATTGCCAAAACTTTGTATCAAATGTACTTTATCTGGTGATCTCATGTATCATTACAATCCTTTATTGAAGTGCTTTCACATGCGGCCATAACATGTGCTTCACTGTATTCTTGTGTAACTTTTATAACCTTTAGAGCACTAGCACTGTTGAATTATGTTGTCATTGATGTCAACATTTGTTAATGAGTGCTTTTAATATTTGTCTAGATTACATCATGTGAGGATATTCCGAAACATAGGAAATAGTTAAGTATAACTTGGTCTAGTGTAGAGTTAGGTAAAGTGTGTTTCTTTACTATGTACATTTGTAACTTACAATTCGATGGTCACAATATGTTCTAGACATGAAGTGATCTAACGGTTCATTCTCTCTTCGGTATTACTGACACTTGATCCGTGGCTTAACACCCGATTGGTCCATGATCTCTATTTAAAGAGCATGGAGGGTCATTTGTAGGGTAACCGTTCATGAAAGAAGCTTATGTAAATTTTATTTATTTTATTAATAAATTGCCTGAAGTGGCCACGTTGGCTCAGGCCGTGGACTCTTTCCCTCTTTCAGGGTTTTAACCACATCGAGAATACTGGTGTATTGATATGTGATCTGTTTGTGACCGGTGTCATTTGGTGTTCTATCTGAGGAACTTACCCTGTAAATTCCTACATGGTATTAGAGCTATTTGAGGGCCGCATCCATTGGTGATCCAAATTCGAAGTCGGTACAACTGCATCCGACTGTCATTTCCTAGATCTACTATTTCTCATTGCTTTCGGGCTAAGAGGACTACTCTATTGTGTTAGGAGCATCTGTTCTAGTGAGGAACCCCTTTCGTTTCACGCGAAAAGGTTTCCGGTAGCCCTAGCTACGTCATTTTTAAGATGTGGAGGTATACAGTTTTTTTTGGCAGTTATAAGTTATTCATCTCTCTGTTTATTTCGGTTTATTTAGCTCTCTGTTTTTTTATTACTGGATCTATACCTTTCATTTCTGCGTATGCTTTTTGCCTCGCAACTCTATCCGATCTGGGTAAATCAGAAATAGAAAGGAAGGATTTTTCTCATGCGTATGCTCTTTTCCGCCGCGCCTTAGTGTAATCTCGGAAAATTAGAATCATTGAGGAAAATATTTAGTTTTCAGCGAAAGCTAACTTCAAACCATAAGGTTTGGTTTTTCTTGCATGTCCGTATTGGGTTGTGTGTTTTTTGTTTTGTAGGAAAAAATAGTTTTTTCAAGTAAGCATGCACCCCAAAGCTTCAGTGACTAATTTTTTTTTTTGCATGTCCGTGTTGGGTTGCGTGTTTTTTTGTTTTGTAGGAAAAAATAGTTTTTTCAAGTTAGCACACACCCCAAAGCTTCAGTGACTAAAAAAAAAAAACCAAACCCCCTTCCTCTTTTCCAAAAGTTATTAACCTTTTAAGTTAGCTCACTTGGTCCAAAGTTGCTTTATGAGAATAGAGGTCTTAGGTTCAAGCCTTTCTTTTTGTTGAGTTACTTTTTCAGAAAGCACATGTAACTTATGTTTTAAAGTTACTTTATGCAAAAGTGTTCTCACCCATTATAAAAAGTGAGTCACTTATAATTCTAAAGTCTCTTTATCTTTTATTTAAGTTACATCTTACTGAGTAACTCGTAAAGTACCATTGTAAAAGTGACTTTCACTTATTTATAAAAGTGGGTCACATAAAATCTTTTTTAAAGTGAGCTAATTAGATTAAGTTTGAAAGGGGGTGGGGGGGGGATTTTTTTTTAAAATATAACATTATCATTCATTTCCGCACATTCACGCACTTCGTCGGCATCTTCAACAACTTTTCTTCAAAAAGCCATCAGTTCTTCATCCAGAAGCTGTTTTTTTTAATCGACCTAATTTTTTGAGATCTTTCCATTGGAACACTTAGTTTTAGAATCTACAGCTTTAGTTCTGTTAAAATGGAAAGTCCATGCCAAGTTATTCTTGAAAGCACCAACTACTTCCAATGGTGGTCTTACATTGTGGATTTACTTAAAAGTAAAGGTTTTGACAGAATAGCCTCAGGCCAAGAAACTAAACCTAAAGATGAAGATAAGGCAGCCAAATGGGAAAGTAGGAAATATCAAGCACATGGGTTGATAGGGATGTCTATTTCTCCAGACCTTAGATTCCATATCGCAGAACTTGATACCCTTAATGAAGCAATGAAATAACTCACTAAAGTTTTTAGAATTAAAAATGAAATTAGAGCCCATCAACTCGAAAATTAGTTGCTTACGTTGGACCCGAATAATTTTTCTTCCATTAAAGATTTTTTGTCCAAGTTCAAGACCCTTAGACTTCTCTTGGAAGGTGTTAAGGTTAAGAAAGAAGATGGTAGCCTTATCTATTCCATTCTTACTAAGTTGGGACCAGCCTACTCTATGTTTGTTTCCAACTTCCATTCTACTAGAGAAACCTTTATTTCTCAAGGACAAGACTACAAGTCCCCCTCTTTTCATGCCTTTTGTGATTATTTAATAAGAGAACAAGAAAAGCTCTTACATCTTGGTCTTCTTAATCTTCAAAACTCTTCTAAGAAAACCTTAGCCGCCCAGCAGCAACCAAATTCAAAGAATCCTAAGAAGCAGTATCCTAAAAAGAATGGTCCTAAACCAAACAAAGGTCCTAAGAAATTTCAGCCTCAAAATGAAAAATCATTTCAACAAAATGGTAAGGCAAATAAAAACAAAGGGAAGAAGACTGATAGACATCGCCACTTTCGTAATCAAGATGGCCACTTAGAATCCAAATGCTTTAAAAAGATGGAAGCCTTGGAAGCAGCAATGAAGAAGCATAACATCCATTTGGAGCACTCTTCAACTTCAACTTCATCTTCAGGAATAACACTTTC
>APFE031267767.1:39000-67722 GCA_000404065.3 Pinus taeda
AACATATTGTTCCATATACTCCACAACAAAATGGTGTAGCTGAAAGGAAGAATCGCACCTTAAAGGAAATGGTTAATTGTATGCTTCAATCTAAAGGACTTAGTCTTAATTTTTGGGCAGAAGCAATTAACTATGAAACTTACATAGTAAATTGCACTCCTACTAAGGTTTTAAAGAATATCACTCTAGAAGAAGCATGGAGCTCAATTAAACCAGAGGTAAGTCACTTTCGTATTTTTGGAAATGAAGCATGGGCCCATATTTCAGATGAGAAACATAAAGCTTTAGAACCTAAGAGTGAAACTGTATTTTTGTTGGATATTCTGAAGATGTCAAAGGATATAGACTTATTCCACTTAAGTCCAAAAATGTTATCATTAGAAGAGATGTAAAGTTTGCTGAAAATATATCAGCCTACGAGCTTAGTTCGACGGATGTGCCACCTCTCTCCATCCCTTCTACTTTTGAAAATATTTCTTCTTCAGATGATGACAACGAGGATGAAAATCCTCACCCACCTTCTCAGGATCCTCCTTCAGCTCCTCAGCTTCCAAAATGGGTCCGTGCTACTCCGGATGCAGCAGGTTCTCTTGCAGGTGATCCTACAGATCAACGCTGTACATATTCTCAGTTCGATAGAGCCTCTTCTTTACTGGCTCAAGCTTCAGCAAATTATGATCCTAACACCTTTGCAGAAGCTTCAGGCCATCCTGATTGGGACACAACTATGAAAGAAGAATATTGTTCATTATTGGAAAATGATACATGGGATCTTGTTCCTCTTCCAAAGGGACAAAAACTTGTTAGATGGAAATGGGTTTTCATAACCAAGTATGGAACAGATGGAAAAGTTGATAAACATAAAGCTCGTCTTGTCGCTAAGGGTTTTTCACAAGTTGAAGTCATTGACTATACTGAAGCCTTCTCCGCTATTACCAAAATGAACTCTATCCGCCTTGTTCTTTCCCTTGCTACCTCTTTCAAATGGGAAGTCCATCAGATGGATGTTGAATCTGCCTTCTTGCATGGGGACTTGCATGAAGAAATCTATATGGAACAACCTACTGGCTTTATACAAACAGAATCCAGCCTTGTATGTCGGCCTAAGAAATCCCTTTATGGTCTCAAGCAAGCCCCTCGGGGTTGGTATGCCAAAATGGATAGCTTTCTTTTAGATACTGGCTTTTCTAGGTGTCATTATGACAATACTATCTACACTAAGAAAGTGGGTAAGTCTCTTCTCATTCTTGTTCTTTATATTGATGATCTTATCCTCATTGGTAGTGATCCCAACCTTATAAACCATTTGAAGTCCAGCCTTAAAAAGAAGTTTGAAATGACAGACTTAGGACACTTGCATTATTTTCTTGGTCTTCAAGTCTTGCAATCCAAGGAAGGTGTTTCCCTTTCCCAGTCCAAGTATGCCTGTGATCTTCTACGCCATTTTCACATGGAAGACTATAAGCCAGCCCCTTCTCCCTTTCAGTCTGGAGCCAAACTTTCAATCACTTGTACTTCCCCCGAAGTTGATACTACCTTATACCATCAGCTTGTAGGAAAACTTTTGTATCTGACCCATACTCGTCCTGACCTTTCCTTTGTTGTTGGCCTTATTGCTCAGTTTATGCAAAACCCACATGACAGTTATTGGAAAGCAGCTAAAAGAATACTTTGTTATGTTTGAGGTACATTTTAGTTTGGGATTCATTACAGTGCAGAAGCATCTCCTCTATTGGTTGGTTTCACTGATTTCGATTGGGTTGGTGACCCTGATGATCAGAAGTCTACTGCAGGTTATGTCTTCACTCTTGGTTCTGGATCTATTACACGGGCTTGCAAGAAACAAAGTGACATTTCTCTTTCTTCAGCAGAAGCAGAGTATCGTGGTGTCGTAGAAGCTAGTAAGGAAGCCCTGTGGCTTCATCATATCTTGTCAGAGTTTGGCATTCAGTAGTAGCATCTGACTACACTTTGGTGTGATAATCAAAGTGCCATTCAACTATGAAAAGATCTAGTCCAACATCAGCGGAACAAACGCATTGAACTACACATGCACTTCATCAGAAAGCTCATTCATGACCATGTTCTTGAAGTGCAATATTGTTCAACCAATGATCAAGTTGTAGACATCTTTACAAAGGCTCTCATAGAGGCAAAGTTTACTAAACTTCAATTTATTGTTGGAGTTTAGGAAGTTGTCACTAAGGGGGGATAGGCTCTAATGCCTCCTTCCTTCTCCTATTGTGTCATATTTGTACCCAATTTGTTTTTAAGGGGGGATGTTAGGATATTCCGACGCATAGGAATAGTTAAGTATAACTTGGTCTAGTGTAGAGTTAGGTAAAGTGTGTTTCTTTACTATGTACATTTGTAACTTACAATCTGACGGTCACAACATGTTCTAGACATGAAGTGATCCAACGGTTCATTCTCTCCTCGGTATTACCGACACTTGATCTGTGGCTTAACACCCTATTGGTCCATGATCTATATTTAAAGAGCATGGAGGGTCATTTGTAGGGTAACCGTTCATGAGAGAAGCTTATTTAATAATAAATTGCCTGAAGTGGCCGCGTTGGCTTAGGCCGTGGACTGTTTCACTTTTTAAGGGTTTTAACCACATCAAGAATATTGGTGTATTGATCTATGATCTGTTTGTGAGCGGTGTCCTTTGGTGTTCTATCTGAGGAACTTACCCTGTAAATTCCTACACATCAGTTGGACACTTCAATTTGAAGAATGGTTGGAAACCCTAGCTCCAGGGTTTGAATGTCTTGGTCAATGGACATACCTCGAACTTGTTAAAGTTTTCTGAAGAAACAAATCACTAAATTTTCCTTGAAGATCCTCACCATCGGATTCTCCTCAAATTGAGCATTTGTAGTTTGGGAATTATGCTCCTTTGAAAATAAAGGACCCAACTTGTAGGCTAAAATCCCAACACTAAGGAAAGTTGATGTGGCATTAGACTATGGTGCTTATGGAAGGAGAGCATAATTAATTTCTTCCACGATCATAATTAAAAGATAATTTTATTAAACTAAGCATTAAATAAAATAATTAAATAAAGTATTATTAAAATTATATTTTATTAAATAAGCATTAACTTTCCTATGGAAATTCTAACTTCATTATATAAAATATTGAAAATTAGATGTTGTAAATGCTTCAAAGGAGCATATCTCAAAATTGGTGGTCACACTTGGCCACATATTGTAAAGTGTCCCAAAAATAATGTAGTTTGAGTTAATTAATGTAACAGTTCAAAAAAAAAAACAAAAATTATATACACTTCCATGTCTTTCTATATATTCAAAAAAATAACAAAAAGTCCATATATGTGCTGAGATGTATCATGTTGATGTTTCTTCCTGTGCCTATTGATTAATGAATGGGCGGTGGAAGTACTGATAGAAGTCCTAACCAATATGTTCCTGAATCATCCAATTACCAAAAGGTTGTTGCGCTGCTTCTTTGGATAAACTATCGAACATCTGGTTCCTTTCCTCGTAAATATGACGACAGGTCACAATCAAATTGCAGTTTTAGAGATAATACTTCTTCCAGCAAATTCTTGAATGTGTGCACGTGACAATTTGATTGAAGATTGAACTAGTTCATAACAATTTTAGACCCAAAAATCTGAAAAATAGGAGCAAAAGTCTAAGGTTGTTAAGTTCCACGTAATTGTTTATGCTTCTCCATAAACCCATTTTCATTTTGAAAAAATGATCTTCTTTTAAAAACAATATTTTAAAAACAATATTGCACCTCCTCCACATCCTTCTGCCTGAGCTAATCCATCAAAGTAAGCCTAGAGTATGGATTTGTTGATAATTTATGCACATATGATTTGAGGCCTCTGTATATGTTCATCCTCAAGTATCGTGTTATAAATTGCCACTGATTGAGTACAAATAGTGACCCAGTGTTTATATTTATCCTAATTTAATTTTGGTTCTTGACTAAACAAACTCCCCCAAACCAAAAGGGGAAGGTTCTGGAGCTTGGTAGGGTGAGCCTTATTCCACCATGACTCCCATGCCTATGCAATGGATTCTCCCTGCCATCTAATGTTGATTGCCAACAATTGATAAATCTGACTCCATATTTGGATCAAAACTGGGCATTGCAGGAACAAACGATTTATTGTTTCTTCATTATCCTTGCATAAAATGCACCATGTTGGTCCTTGAAAAGCTCTGCATTTAAGATTATCCACAATGGGAGCTTTGTTACATAAGAGACACCACATAAAGAGATTTTCTTTAGCCGTACCTTTAAGCTTCCATAATGGGCGCCACCACCAGGGGACGATTTCAGGTTTGTGATCCACAAAAATGAATGAGTAGCCATCTTTCGGTGGGTATCTACTATGGGGGCCCAAATACCATATAATTTCATCTTCACGATCCAAAATTCTAACATGCGCAACTGTGAGTGCATTGGTGTATTGTTCCCAATCTTGATGCCATTGTGTCAGAATCTGAATTTCTTGGGCAAACCGCCATTTTTGACCAAATAAAGTGAAATTATCTAGATCTGCGATCTAATCTAAAGTCCTTCTACCCAAGGCCACAAGGAATTGAATCAAATCTGGAGGGAGAATGTGTGCATTGCCACTTCCAAATCATGCATCTGTACCTATCTGGACCTTCACTCCAAACCCAACTCTCCAAGACAGTCCTGCTTTGATATAACCAAAGAAATTTAAGACTGCTCTCCATATCATAGATACTTCTAACCTATTCCACATTGGTAATCTGATCCATTCCTCAATTGGAAGAGGGTTAATGTATTTTCTGATCACCACTTCCGTCCATAAACTATCTGATGTAATCAGTTGCAATCCCATTTTTTCTGCAAGAGATTTTGAGAAGTAGGTTAAGTTTTTCATCCCCCAACCTCCCCACTTTCTAGGGAGGGCAATGAGATCCCACCTTACCCATGGAAAGAGTCTGCCTTCCTTTTTCTTCTCCAAAGAAACCTAAAACGAATTTGTTGTATTCTATGAAGGATGCCCTTAGGAATCCATGATAAAGACATCCAGTAAATAGGGATGGCATCCAACACTGACTTAATAAGTACCAATCGACCCGCACTTGATAACCATATTTGATGACAAACATTGATTCTACTTTCAATCTTTGCCACAAGCCACATCTAATCTGCAATTTTATAACTAAGCATTATAGTGATTTCTTAAAGTTAAAGATTTTAATTTCATTATAATTAAATTAAGGTTTTGAAGTTTAATTCAAAATTAAGCTTTAAAGTTGGGGTCTGATTCAAATATTCTCCATAATGCACGGATTCTGTTAATCCTCGAAACTTTATAAATATGTCACATATTTCTCTCACAGTATATGCATTTGAAACGAAAATCATTTGTAATACTTTTCTGAAATACATCAGACGAGAGGGTTACCTTGTGCGAAGGTTTTTTTTTTTGGGGTTTCATTCTACCTTATTGCAGGATCAACAAAGGATACCTTGCGTGAAGATTACTGTTTTTGGTTTCGTTCTATATTATTGTAGGATCAACAGAAGGTTACCTTGTGGGAAGGTTATTCTTTTTGGGTTTGGTTCTATCTTATTGCAGGATCAACGAAAGGTTACCTTGTGGGAAGGTTATTCTTTTTGGGTTTTGTTTTACCTTATTGCAGGATCAACGAAGGACTTGTATAAAAGATTTAAAGCAATGCATCGTTGCTTTTTGGAAGCTTTCCTAGAGCACACGTTTGAACATATATAATCTATATTTCGGTCCTGTGATGTAATATTGTATTTGAATTGAGTTCTTGCACCAACGAATAAGGAAAGTCTTGTTTTACAATGGGCACATCTAATTTTTGTGAACATATGAGACAAATATGGATAGTAAGAAGCCATTCTCCCTTGCGGATCTGAAGCTTTTGTGGAAAACTCAAGCCCTAAAATAATGTGACCTTGACATCCTTGGAATATAATACTTTATCTCTGCGGCCTATCCTTAAAAAGACTGAGGGTTATATATAAGGATCATTTCTACATTTGCAAAGTAAGGAAACAAAATTATACATCTAGGTCTTCATACATATATTTACTCCATACTCACAAAAGAACCATCCTCTGAAGCATCTATGACTTGTAGCATATGCGTTGAATCACAAGATCTATGAAGGATAAATCTCTCTCTCTCTCTCTCTCTCTCTCTCTCTCTCTCTCTCTCTCTCTATATATATATATAAATACTATATATATAGATATACTGCAACAATCATAGGGTGAAGTTGACCTAGTAACAATAGAACTAAAGCACAACAGACCTAACTGTGTGAAGCATCCAATTGTAACTTGATGTTCCTATTTATAAGCCTCTTAAAAGGAAGTCACATGTGACCTTGTTAGGAGAGTGTTGTAGCAAAAATTCAGGACTACTAGTTTTAATGGTAACTCTATGAATACCTTGAGGATTGATTGTTGTGGCATGGTGTAGTCACTTAGATAACAGTTAGAACTTACTCTTATGATTATAACCTAGACGTCAACAAAAGTAAGTATTGAGACATAACTGTGACTTTATGAGTTGTGACATGATCTGTGGATTGTGCTGAGAGTTGTGACAAGAAGAAGAAGAAGAAGAAGAATTTTAAGGGTTTTCCCCAAAAGGGGTTTTTCCCTAGCATGGCCAAAACTTTGTGTCTCATTATCTTGTATTTTCTTTTATTGTTCACTTTTCTACTGTATTAGAAAACTTAAATATACAATTGCTGCCTAAGATACATGTTAAATTAACATGGTTTCAGAGTTGGGGTGAAGGAAAGTCTAAGGAGCACAAAAATCTTCTCTTTCTTTTGGTTGAGAACAAGTCTACAAGGCCAAGATGTCTTCTAAATCCTTCAAAGTTGAGGACAAGTTGAACCATGGAACAAACTATGTTGCGTGGAGAACCAGACTTGATGTGACTCTAGAAGAAAATGATTTTAAAGAATATGTGACAGGAGAAGTAGTCGAACCACCTTCCAATGCAAACCCTAGTGTCAAGGCAAAGTGCAAGAAGGGAGAGATCAAAGCAAGAAAAATTATCATTGATTCTCTAAGGGATCCTATCATTACCTATATATCTAAGGTGAAAAAACCCAAAGAGATGTATGAAGAATTGGTTGGCATGTATGAGAAAAAGAACTTGAGTCACATCATCTCCTTGAGAAGCAAACTTAGGGATATCAAGTTGCAGAAGTTTGAGAACATCACAACCTACTTCATGAGGATCTCTCAAATTAAGGATAAGCTTCTTTATTTGGGAAAAGTGATTGATGACGAAGAGCTAGTACAAATAGCTCTTAGTGGTCTACCTCTATCTTGGGAATTGTTCATTCAAACCATTAACAATCAAAATACAATACCTGATTTCAGTGAGTTACTAGGCAGGTGCACTCAAGAATAATCAAGGAGAATCAATCGTGGCATTATCAAGCAAGATGAAGAATATCAAATAACTTTCTTTGCCCATGTAAAGAAAGGAAAGGGAAAGGGAAGCCTCCTCAATGGAAGTCAAGGAAGCCATCTTCAAATTCCAACAATAACAACAAGGATATGTCCAAGGTGCAATGCTAAAGGTGTGACAACTATGGTCACTATGCTAGAGATTGTCCTGAAAGAAGAAATGTTGGAAGGAACATTAATGGCAACAACAACAATAGAGGCAACAACAAAGGAAACTTCGATAATGGTCGTGGCAACAACTTCAACAACAACAAGAAGGGACAAAGGCCAACTAAAAATGCAAGCATGGAAGAAGAGAAACCCCGTCCTAAGAAAACTAAAAGGTATGCAAGCAATAATAATGATTTTCAATCTAAATATGTTTTTGTTACTACTATTGCAAATGCATTTCCAGAGGGAGCCACTAGCTAGCTGGTGGATAGTGGGGCATCTAGGCACTTTACTTGGTACCGAGAACTTCTCACTAATTTGGTTGAAGAAGATATGAATATGAATATCAGTCTTGGAGATAAATCCTCTTACCCTATAAAGGGATATGGAAATGCTGATTTTCATTTGATTTATGGGGAATCCATTAGCCTTCATGATGTTCTATATGTTCCAAGTCTAAAGAAGAACCTCCTATATGTCTCTTCTATGGAGGATAAGGGATTTAGAATTGCTTTCACAAATGGAAAATTTATTATATGTCCCAACAACTTCCTATGAAAAACACCCTCACCATTTGAATTAGAAGGGATTGCCTTTACAAAGTTTGGGGAGAACCGGTTCAGACTCTACCTCATAGTCATAAAAATAATTGTGAACTATGGCATCATAGACTTGCACACTTACATTATAGAGGGATACCTATTTTTAGTAAAATGGTTATTGGGATGCCGGGAATTCATGTGGACCATGAAGGAGTATGTCATGGATGTGCAAGTGGGAAAAATGTTAAACCATCTTTACCTCCAAGCAAGAATAGGACAAAAGAAATTCTTCATTGTAATATGCCTCCCCTTAATAATAAATAATAAATAATAAATAATAAATAATAAATAATAAATCATAAATGTTAAATAATAAATGATATTAAAAATATATACAAGAAAATAAAAAAAATTAAAATAGTAATAACCATACTAAAGCTCTAAATAAGAATAAATAGAAATAAAACAAGAAAACTATCAAAAATAAGAAAATAAAACACGAAAGCTAAAAATCAAAAGAAAAGTAAAGAAATAAAACAAGAAAGCTAAAAATCAAAAGAAAGTTGCATGTAGACACATGGAGTGTGTACATGTGGTTTTCCATCCAATGTTTGTTCTATTTATTATATAGTGAAGAGGATGGGAGGCATTCCATCATTCCAAGATTCTTTCATTCTCTTGGGAGAATGGTGTTCTAAGACATAGGAGTCACTAGTAGTAGTACGTTGATTGAGGGCTCGGGGTGGCCAGTTGTAGCAAATCTTTGCGCAATTGAGCCTACGGTTGGGTGGAGAGTCGTCCCCAAAACCTTGTTGTCATCTGGCATACTTCAATCACAGGTAATATAGGTATGTGCTTATTTGTTTGATTATGATTTTTAATTAGGAAATTAACTTTATATTTACTTTGGACTACTACATTCATCGTATTCATTCTGATTTTTGTGGACCCATGCCAGTGGCCTCATTGGGAGGATATTTGTATTATGTTATCTCCATTGATGATTTCTCTCATAAAACATTGATATGCTTTTTGAAGACCAAGGATCGAACATTCAAGAAGTTCAAGGACTATAAGGCTCTTGTTGAAAATCAAATAGGAAAATCCATTAAGATACTAAGAACTCATAGTGGGACAAAATATGAATCAAATGAGTTCAAGGAATTTTGCATGGAAGTGGTCATAAAGAGGGAGACTACACACCATACAATCCCAAGCAAAATAGTATTGCTAAAAGGAAGAATATGACAATTATGGATGATGCACAAGGCATGATCCTTGATCAAAATCTACCTTTCTTTCTATAGGGAGAAGCAACCAATATAATTTTATATGTCCAAAATCGATGCCCAGACCATGTCTTAAATAATCGAACTCTAGAGGAAGTATTCACAGGTATGAAACCAGAGTTTGGTCATTTCAGGATATTTGGAACACCTGTATATTTCCATGTGCCAAAGGAGAAGAGAAATAAACTTGAATCTTCAAGTCAAAAGGGAACTTTTTTAGGCTATGGTGAAGACTCCAAATTATTCTGCATATATGTACCTAGTCAAAGAAAGATTGAGTTCAGTTGTGATTGTTGAAATATGGCAACAAGAATATTCCAATTTAATTTTTCCTTGAATTAAATTGTGAATTAAAATCGAATTTAGTCTTAACAACTACTTGGAAATAATTAATTAATTCATTTTGAATTAATTAGTTGGAGAAATTCAAGTTAGAAGTCTTTCTGAAATCATGCAAGAGTTATCCCTTAAATTAAGGAGATAAGATTGAGTTGTAATTAGTTAACTCAATTTACTGAGTTAACTCTAGTTAAATTAGTTCCAAACTATTTGAGGAACTAATAGTGAGTTAACAATCAGTTGATGCATGCATGCACTCAACTAGTGCTACTCCAGTTAACTGAAGATTCCCTCATCAGAAACTCATGCATGTCTATTCTGAGAAAGACCCAGTTGAGATTAAAGTCAAGGACAATCTACTATTAGTTGCATGTGTTTTCTCAAAGAGAAAATTCATGCATGTAGTCAAGGATTTAATCCTTGAGGATTGCACAGTTTTGGAAGGAGATCATCCACTTGGTAATAGGAGAATCATCCACTAGGAACATCGCAAGGAAATAGGAGCTTGGAGGGCAGAGAGGAAGGCTGGAGAGAAGCCAAGATTGCCTGTGAGCATCTGTGAGGATTGTACTGAGAACTGGCTAGCTGTGAGAGCTAAGGCTGTTAAAACTGGCAACCAGGGCAAAACTTCATGTGGGTCATCTTATTCATGGCTGATAATATTTTTATTAGATTCCTCTCATCGAGAGGTGTAGCATTGATATAAATATCATCCAATTCCGATAAGTATTCATGGAGATATGAATTTATTTTGATTATGGAATTACTATCAAGCCGACCTACAATTCATGTAGGCTCAGAAGCCCAATAGTTGCATCTATTCAAACACCAACATTGTGTATAAATATAGGAGGAATTTTCCTCATTTGAACTCACTCATCTCATCACATCTCTCTCTCTCTACTGCGCAAGAAAGAGTCTCTTCTCTATTGCACAGAAAAGGGTCTCTCTCTCACACATGTGAAGCTGGAAGCTGCCAAAACTGAAGCTGCAACTGCAGAAGTAAAGATTGACCTACGTGGACTAGAAGATCTCCTCATATAAACTACACTGTAGGTTCATCTGAACCTCCTCTGAAAGCCACAACTTTTGGTGGTGGAATGAAGTCAATCCGATGGACGGTTTGCAAGATATCGACTACCCTAGTTTGAAGCCAGAAGCTGTCGAAACTGAAGCTGCAACTGCAGAAGTAAATATTGACCCGCGTGGACTAGAAGATCTCCTCATCTAAACTGCATTGTAGGTTCATCTTAACCTCCTCTGAAAGCCGCAACTTTTGGTGGTGGAATCAAGTCAATCTGACGGACGGTTCGCAAGATATCGACTGCTCTAGTTTGAAGCCAGAAGCTGCCGAAACTGAAGCTGCAACTGCAGAAGTAAAAATTGACCTGTGTGGACTAGAAGATCTCCTCATCTGAACTGCACTATAGGTTCATTTGAACCTCCTCTGAAAGCCGCAACTTTTGGTGGTGGAATCAAGTCAATCTGATGGATGGTTTCCAAGATATCGACTGCCCTAGTTTGAAGCCGGAAGCTGCCGAAACTGAAGCTGCAACTGCAGAAGTAAAGATTGACCTGCGTGGACTAGAAGATCTCCTCATCTGAACTATACTGTAGCTTCATCTAAACCTCCTCTGAAAGCCCCAAATTTTGGTGGTGGAATCATGCCGATCCGATGGTCGGTTTGTGAGATATCGTCTGCCCTAGTTTGATGATGAAGCCGCTAATGTTGATGCTGCTGATCTAGGGTTTGATACTGTTGATATAAGTCAGATTTATTGTACTATTTCTCTCTGCTGAATTATTGAAGATAAAAGAATATTTGATCAAAGGGTTTCCCCACACATTGTGGGGTTTGTCCTTGGCTAGCCGCCACATCTTGTGTCTCTTGTCTTGGCTTGTTTTCTGTCAATTGTTTAATGTTCTATCTGCACTTTACTTTATGTACATGTGATTGCTAATGTGTGGAATATAATAAGAAAAAGAAGTAAACTGTTATAAGCATAGAACATACCATAACTTAACATGGTATCAGAGCTAAGGTGAAGACAAAGCCCGAGCAAGAGCAATCATTGAAGAGAAGATTGGCAAGGCTATCCTAAAGAACGATGGGGTCTTCAACACTCTTTCCTACCGAAGGCAAGCTTCGTAAGAAAGATGACTATCACGGATGGAAAATGTCTATCGATCTAACCCTAGAAGATCCAGGAGTGTTGAACCATGTAAGAGGAAATATTTTTGAGCCTCCATCAAATGCATCCGCTGCTGCATGGAACAAATGGAAAACCGAAGAAGTCAAAATAGAAGATCATTCGGGACTCTATCCACAAGCACTTGGTAGGCCTACATCTTTGAACTGGACACCTCCAAGGAAATCTACGATAGACTGGTGAGTTTATTTAAAGTTAATGATGCAAATCAAGTTTTGTTTCTTAGAAAGAAACTGAGGGAAATCAAGAAGGGTAAAGATGAGAGTATGAAAGCATACTTCTTAAGAATAACCGAGATCAAGAACGATGTCCTATCTATTGGGGAGGCTATTACTAATAGGGAAATGGCACTCACGACTCTTGGAGGATTACCATATCAATGGTACGTGTTCAGGACTACTCTTCTGAACTATAATGTAATTCCTCGTTTCGAGGAATTAATGGCTAGATACATTCAAGAAGAAACAAGGGAAGAAGAGAAAGAAATACCCATGCCTAAAGGTCCTCCTACTACCTTTTCTTCTCATTCTAAGAAAAGAAATAATTTCGGGACTAAATCAAAAGGAAAGGCTGGAAGAAAATGACGATGTTACATCTACGATAAAGCAGGTCACTGTGCAAGGGAGTGCCCTGATAGAAAGGACTCACACTGGGACGATGATCAAAATCCCTCTGATGGAAATCAAATGAATGACAAATTCAATAACAAAGGTAAGAGGAGAGCTGGGAATCGAGGAAGAGGACAACCATTCAAGAAGGCTAGAAATTCCAAGATGTATTAAATGCACTTGACCTCAAAAACAACCTAGTGTCCATCTCGACAATGGAAGACAAAGGCTACAAGGTAACCTTCAGCGATGACAAGGTACGTATATGGAAAAATAATGTTAAAGATGCCTTTACTCTTGGTTTTAGTGTTGATTCATTATATCAGGTCGATGGAAGTTCGCTAGGTCTCATGTCTTATGACACATCTCTTCAGTCCAAACTTTGGCATCAGAGGTTTGCCCCCCTTCATTATAAATCTATACTCGGTGTAAGACAAATGGTGATAGGGATGCCCGAATTCGAGTAGAGAAAGAAGGTGTATGTCCAGGATGTGCCGAAGGAAAGCTCAAAAGGGGACCATTCCCCTCAAGCCAAAGCAAGACCTCTGTTATATTACAGTTGGTTCACTCAGGCATACCTGAGGTTGGCATTAAGAGGGAGACTACTACACCACATACTCCTGAGCAGAATGGTGTGGTGGGAAGGAAGAACTGCACGATTGTGGAAGCTGTCCGGGCTATGCTACATGATCAAAGACTTCTGAGGTTTCTATGGGCTAAAACTACAAACACCGCCGTATATGTACAAAATCGATGCCCTCATCAAGCATTGGGTTCCAAGGCACCTGAAGAAATGTTCACCTCTAGTCAAAGAGAAGTCATGATTAGTCATGATGTCACCTTTGACGAAGATATGGCTCTCAGCAAGGTGGACAATCTTCTGACTTTGAGGAGCTCTCAAGAAGCTGACACCAGGGAACCGAAAGAAAAGGATGATGAATCAATGCCTGATGTACAAGAACGCATGGATTCGATTGATCCTCATCCACATGAGCCTTCCTCTTCTAGGAAGAGGCCTTCATGGCTTAGGGGGATACTTGATGATGCTAAAGGACATGCTGCGCCCTAAGGAACCTTCCGTCAAAGTAAGAAACCTAACAGATATCAGGGACACCTGACCATCATGAGAACGATCATACAAAATGAGCCTTCATCATTCTCAGATGTCATCAAGCATTAAGTATGGAAGGATGCTATGAACATAGAGTATGAGTCTATTATGGAGAATGATGTCTGGGAAGTAGTTCCCAGACCCTGGACAAGACAGTTGTTACTTCCAAATGGCTTTACATGATAAAGCATGCAGTAGATGGAAGTACAGAAAATTATAAGGCTCATTTTGTTGCTCGTGGTTTATCCCAGAAGGAAGGTATAGACTATGATATTTGCACCTGTTGCTAGATATACGACCATCCGCTTGATCATAGCCCTTGTGGCTTCACAAGGATGGAATCTACATCAGATGGATGTCAAGACCGTGTTCTTGCACAGTTCGATCAAAGAAGAGGTCTATGTGGAGCAACCCGAAGGATTTGAGATTTTATGATAAAAAATCTCATGTATGCAGGTTGAAGAAGGCTCTCTATGGGCTAAAGCAAGCACCCTGAGCATGGTATGAGAGGATCAATAGCTACTTGATGAAGCTGGGATTCACTAGGAGTGAAGCTGATCCTAACCTTTACATTAAGGTTGAAGATGACAAGCCTCTCATACTGGTGTTGTATGTGGATGACCTCTTTCTAACAGGTGTAGACCCTCTCATTCACAAATGTAAGAGGGAGTTGGCTTCTAAATTTGAAATGAAGGACCAAGGACTTGAAGTATGGCAGAAGCCAAGGGAAATTTTCCTATCTCAAGGAAAATATGTGGTAAAGATATTGGAAAGATTCGATATGATGGACTGCAAACTTGTGACTACCTCGAGGATATTAACTTTTAGAAGTTATATGGTAGTGACGTCGGACCAGATTTGGGAAATGCCTCTGAGTTTCAAAAACTCATTCGCGTTGATGTTCTTGATGAACCTCTGTCCGAACATATGTTTTTCAGTTAGCATTGTGAGCTCATATTTGGTTGAGCCTCACTAGATTGGTGCCAAGAATCTTCTGAGATGTCTTCAAGACACAATCTCTCATGGATTGAGATACACTGTTGGAGATGTGAGACTAGTTGGATATACTGATGCTGATTGGGCAGGCAGTGTGGTGGATCGTAAGAGCACTTTCGGGTGTTGTTTCACCTTGGGATCTGCTTTGATATCCTGGATAAGCAGAAGGCAAAAGTCGGTGGCTTTGAGCACCGCCGAAGCAGAGTATGTTGCTGCTAGCATGGCCTCTTGTGAGGCAATCTGGTTGTGAAAGCTCTTTAGTGAGCTGTTTGGATTTACATTGGACACCACTATGATTCTCTGTAATAACCAGAGGTGGGATTCGATTATTGAGGAATCCCATATTCGTCGATTGCTCCAGTAGATAGACATCATCTGGGATATGGCAAGTCGATGAGCAAGGAGGCTCCATCGCATTAAGATGATGTATAGGTCGATACACCTTGTCAAAGTCCCAATGAAAGATCTAATCTGTGATTTTCCCAAACGACTTGGAGTCGTCAAGAAACCCTTGTACAAGGGTCTTGCATGTTGCATACATTGAGCTCTGGGAGATCTGAGGGCTTGCGGTTCTTACTGGAGCAACATACGACCACAGGGTGACTCACCCTCCCCTGATGGTGCGCAATGGAACAAGATGATTCGCTCTCTTGTGGGACAAGATGATTCGCTCTCTTGTGGAATAGGATGATTCGCTCTCCTGTGTAGCAGGATGATTAGTTCTCCTATGAGGCCTGGATTGATGTGTTCTTCATGGCGATTGTAGCAGGATTGATGTGTTCTCCTGTGAGGCATGGATTGATGTGTTCTCCATGGCGATTGTAGTAGGATTGATGTGTTCCCCTGTGAGGACAAGATTGATTAGTTCTCTTGTCGAGGCATCCCACCCATGCAGTCTGGGACTCATGGGAAGTACCTCTCATCTAATCAATGAGCAGGGAAATGGAGTTAGGGACCATAGTAGTACCGATGGACGCATCGTTGTATCTACCGTACTACCTACGCTAGGATGACCTCCATTGATCTGGGATCAATGATACTGGTCTGGGATCAGTGGTAGGAGTTGTACCATACTATGACGCTGACTTTGGGTCGGTTGAGACTGGTATGGGACTAGTGGTACATACTTTGAGACTGACTTCGTGTTAGTGTAGTGCTGGTCTAGGACCAGTGAGAGTGGTACATACTATGATGCTGACTTTGGGTCAGTTGAGACTGGTCTGGGACCAGTGATACACTCTCTGAGATTGCGATACCGGTCTGGGACTAGTGGTAGGAGTGGTACCTACTATGAAGCTGACTTCGGGTCGGTTGAGACTGGTCTGGGACCAGAGGTACGCACTCCAAGACTGACTTTGAGTCAATGGAGGATGATACTAGTCTAAGACCAGTGGAGTTGTACTCACTATGACGCTGACTTTGGGTTGGTTGAGACTGGTGTGGGACTAGTGGTACATACTCTGAGACTGACTTTGAGTCAGTATGATACATCCTCGATCATTTCTTCCTCTTCATAGTTTGGAAAAAAGCAGAGCATAATAGAACAATGCAAGAGCAGAGCAGAACAAAGCAAAACAGTACAGATTAGTACAGGGCAAAACAAGACAGAGCAAAATAGGCAGAATAGAGCAGAGCAGGGCAAGGGTCAAGATGTATAGGGTAGTGCATTTGATGGATGAATAGTAACGACTGATAGATAGATTGCAGATGAAGTTCTCCCTAGTTGAGAGGGAGTGTTAAAATTCACAACCAGGGAAAAACTTAATGTGGGTCATCTTATTCATGGCTGATAATATTTTTATTAGATTCCTCTCATCGAGAGGTGTAGGATTGATATAAAGATCATCTGACTCCAATAAGTATTCATGGAGATATGAATTTATTTTGATTATGGAATTATTATCAAGCCGACCTACAACTCATGTAGGCTCAGAAGCCCAACAGTCGCATCTATTCAAACACCAACATTATGTATAAATATAGGAGGGCTTTTCTTCATTTGAACTCACTCATCTCATCACATCTCTCTCTCTCTACTGTGCAGAAAAGAGTCTCTTCTCAACTGCACAGAAAAGGGTCTCTCTCTCACACATGTGAAGCCGGAATTTGCCGAAACTGAAGTTGCAACTGTAGAAGTAAAGATTGACCTGCGTGGACTAGAATATCTCCTCATCTAAATTATGTTGTAGGTTCATCTGAACCTCCTCTGAAAGCCACAACTTTTGGTGGTGGAATCAAGTCAATCCGACGAACGGTTTGCAAGATATCAACTGCCTTAGTTTGAAGCCAGAAGTTGTCGAAATTTAAGCTGCAACTGTAGAAGTAAAGATTGACCTACGTGGACTAGAAGATCTCCTCATCTGAACTGCGATGTAGGTTCATCTAAACCTCCGCTGAAGGCCGCAACTCTTGGTGGTGGAATCAAGTCAATCTAATGGATGGTTTGCAAGATATCAACTGCCCTAGTTTGAAGCTGGAAGCTGCCGAAACTGAAGTTGCAACTACAGAAGTAAATATTGACCTACATGGACTAGAAGATCTCCTCATCTGAACTTCACTATAGGTTCATCTGAACCTCCTCTGAAAGCCGCAACTTTTGGTGGTGGAATCAAGTCAATCTGACGGACGATTTGCAAGATATCGACTGCCCTAGTTTGAAGCCAGAAGCTGCCGAAACTAAAGCTGCAACTGCAAAAGTAAAGATTGACCTGCGTGGACTAGAATATCTCCTCATATGAACTACACTGTAGGTTCATCTAAACCTCCTCTGAAAGCCACAAATTTTGGTGGTGGAATCATGCCGATCCGATGGTCGGTTTGTGAGATATCGTCTGCCCTAGTTTGATGATGAAGCCGCTAATGTTGATGCTGCTGATATAGGGTTTGATACTGTTCATATAAATCAGATTTATTGTACTATTTCTCTCTGCTGAATTATTGAAGATAAAAGAAGATTTTATCAAAGGGTTTCCCCACACATTGTGGGGTTTGTCCCAGGCTAGCTGCCACATCTTGTGTCTCTTGTCTTGGCTTGTTTTCTGTCGATCGTTTAATGTTCTATCTGCACTTTACTTTATGTACATGTGATTGCTAATCTGTGGAATATAATAAGAAAAAGAAGTAAACTGTTATAATCATATAACATACCATAACTTAACATTTGTATAATTCCTATGTATTTCCACCGTGTATGATAATACAATAGTGTGGGGTTTTTAGCTGAGGCTTTCCCAAATGTATTTTCATGTGTATTGTACGATTGATTCTTCTTCTTTTGGTTATATTCTTCAGCTTGATCTTTAAGCTTCCGTAAATTGATAGTAGAAGTAGGTTATAGTATTCTGCTTTAATTTATATTGCATTATCGGGTTAACCTATATCAAATTTTCTATAGTGATGTTATTTTTGATGAATATAAAGCCAGAGATCTACCTCTCCCTCTGATTGATGAAAACAAGGATGATGAAATGAATCAAGATGACGAGGTTGTACCTAAACTTGATAATGAGTCTATGGAGCCCATGGACCCTCTAGGTCATCCTCCAAATAATCCTCTTACTAGAAAAAGACCATTGTGGTTAAGAGATACTTTACAGGATGCCGAAAAACATGCAGCCCCAAGAGGCATTTTCAGAGAGAGAAAATTACCATGAAGGTACCAATCTTATGCAACCCTCATGAGTAGCCTTATCAAATCTGAACAAGGAAATTTTGAGGATGCAGTGAAACATCAAGTATGGAAAGATGCCATGACAAAAGAGTACAAATCAATCATCAAAATGATGTTTGGGAAGTGGTCTCGAGACCTAAAGGAAAATCAATTGTATCTTCGAAGTGGATCTAAAAAATCAAACATGGAGTAGAAGGTAACATTGAGAAATTCGAAGCCAGATTTGTAGCACATGGATTCTCTCAAAACGAGGGAATTTATTATGATGAGATATTTTCTCTGGTTGCTCGATATATTACTATCAGATCTATCATTGCACTTGTTGCTTATCAAGGGTGGATCCGACATTAGATGGACATGAAAACTGCCTTCTTGCATGGATATTAAAGGAAGAAGTGTATATTAAACAACCACAAGGTTTTGAAACAAATGATAGAAAAAACACATCTATGCAAATTAAAGAAAGCTCTTTATTGACTAAAACAAGCCCCAAGGACTTGGTATGCGTGAATTGATGGATACTTGAGGAAGTTGGGATTCAAGAAAAGAAATGTTGATCAAAATCTATATTTCAAAATAAAAGAAGGTACATGTTTGATCTTGGTCCTTTATGTTGATTATTTTTTTTATGACTGAGGCCACTACATTGATTGATCAATGCAAGAGGGAGCTTGCTGCTGAATTTGAGATGGACTTGGGTTTGATGCATTATTTCTTGGGATTGGAAGTATGGAAAAAGCCTCGCGAAATTTCTTGGGTCAAGGCAAATATATTGTCAAAATCTTGGAAAAAATCGCAATAGTTGATTGCGAGTCTATTGCAACACCTATGGAGGCCAAATTCAAGAACTTTTGTGGAGACGTCACTGGTCCTATCTTGACAAATCCTTCTCGATATCATAAGTTGGTTTGAGTCTTGATGTTCTTGGTCAACACTAGGCCTGATATATGTGTTGCAGTCAATACTTTGTTCTAGTTCATGGTAAAGCCATATCATGTTCATTGGATAGCAGTTAAACATGTATTGAGATACTTGCAGGGCACAATTATTGAGATACTTCATGGGTAAACATATTCTGATTGGGTTGGTAATGTGGTCAATATAAAGAGCACCTATTGATGTTGCTTCAGCTTGGGGACGATTATTGTTTCTTGGATGAGTAGGAAACAAACATTAGTGGCATTGAGTACAGCTGAAGCCAAATACATTGTAGCTAGTATGGCCATTTGCAAAGCTATATGGTTGAGAAAACTATTTGGAGACTTATTTGGGACGGTGCTCGAGACCACTGTTATATATTGTGACAACTAGAGTGGGATTAATCTTTCATAAAATCTCGCATGACAGGTCAAAACATATCGATATCAGATATCACTTCATTTGAGAATTTTGCAGTGTGGTGCAATGAAATTTCAGCATGTACCTACACGAGCAGATTGCAGATATATTTATCAAGTCATTGAAAAATTTGAAGGTTCTTCTATTCAGAGAGTAACTTGTGTGCAGGAAAATGTCTCCCTCCATGAGAGGAACCACAACTAATCAAGAACATAGAGCATGCTCTCCCCTGTCCTGTGACACCATGGACTTGGTGTTGATCAAGTGGTTGTCATTGATGTCAACCCAAGCAACACCAAGGGCTAACCTGATCTTGCATGGGAATTTTGACTTGACAACTTACTCTATTATGAGTCAAGGATATTCTAGATGGATTCTACTCATTGAGATGTTTCCGTTGATATATGTTACGCCAAGTAATTCTTTACGGTTTGAGAGATATTCATGTTTGAAGTTAGTAACCCCAGTTAGTGGGCTAAAACCCTATGGGGTTGTGGCATGGCACTCATAGTTGGTTGTGGTCATTGAATAGTCAATAATTAATAATATTTTTTTTCTCCTAAAATCTCCCCAACGTTCACTTATTGACGACCCTCTCAACTCAAGACATTCATATAAATAATGACCCTCATATCCTCCTCTTGTAGGGATTTTGTGGCTTCAAACAGGTCATCGTGGCATTTTCGCTATAATTTTTTTTTGCGAAGCTTCAAAAGCTGAAATTAAAACCCATTTGAGCTGAAATCTTGATGAACCTCGTGACCAAATTTCATATCTTGGTTCTCTATATTTTCTTAGATATGATCTGAGAAAGTTAGGGTTTTTGCAGGTTCCTGAATTCTATGTCAAACAGGTGACGTTGGGAAAATCGTCATAACTTTCTGTCTGAGCATTGGATTCAAATTTCATAAATATTTATAGAAATATGACAGACTGCAGTTTGTTGAGTAGCATTTTTAGGGTGGAAAGTCGTAACAATGACACGTGGCACTTCATACAAGTTTGCTTCACTGAACTAGGCTATAATCAGGTCATCGTGGGAGATTTGGCATAACTCTTTATTGAAGGATCAAATCTTGATTAGACCTGTGGGGTTGCAAATAATACTCAGAGGGTTACCACAAGACGAAATTTCAGACCTTGGAGATCTGAAATTACATATATACAACAGATTCAATATTGAGTTCCTAGAAGGGAAGAAAAAGCATGCATTCAAGGATCACTACAGTAAGGACCACACATCAACAGTCAAGGGTAAGTATCCTATAGCAAGGTATGCATGATTAAGTGTTTACATTTGAATTTTGAGTATCATCTCTGACATATGTTTTTGCAGGACAATGTAATTATATATAGGGTCTCAGTTATATCTCTATGTCTCTATATGTCACAATTAGTTTTGATACCACATTTCAGATGTCCTATTCTTGATACTACATATTTGATGCTACACCAAGTTTGCTAAATATATATGATGTTGTAATTTCATGTTACTTGTTTGTCATCAGTTTTTATTGTATATATCTTTAGGTCAGTTTTGGATATAGTCTTGCATAGAGTCCAAACCTATATCAAGAGTGGGAGTCTTTGTCTACTGCTGCAACAAGTCAACAACAAAAGTGACAAGAATACTTTAGGTACGCATTGTAATTTTAATTTGTATTTATTCATTATTATGCACTTACATGTGTTTTACAGGCAGAGGTAAGTTGAAGGGTATTTTGTTTTGTTTTGTGATTGGTTTCACTGGGCAAATTTTGCATGCAAGTAGAAAAAGATTCAAGTACAACTTCAAGCAAGAATTCAAGAGCAGAAGTATCAAATAAAAGGAAGCATTGCAGCAGGACATCCTTTAAAGACATGAAAACCATTCGTATATTGTGAAGAAGTGTCAAGGCCAAGAGTCATCATTGTAAAGTTGTAAAAGAGTCATTTGTAAAAGTGTCATCATTGGAAGAGTCATTATTGTAAAAGAGTTAGTTTGCCTAGAGTCGAAAAGGCAGTGTTGGGAGGTATAAGAGTCACTGTTGGGATGATGTCATGGTTGAGTTGCAGGTCATAGAGTGATTGGGTAATTGGTAAAGTACAAGAAAATCATTGTAATATCATTGTAACATGGATCATTGTCCCTGGTACGAGAGTCCACACTTTTTTATTTACTTTTGTCTTTATAGGGTGGCAGGGAGGTGCTAGAAAGGTGCATGAAGTCACCTATGGGTTGGATCCCGTGAGCACTTCAGGGGGGTAGGTTGGTCTAGGGTGTTGGGGCATCCATTCAGTTGACTACTGAAGAAACTAGGGCATTGGTGCGTCCTTCCCGTGGGAGCTAGAGAAGAATGCTTTTCTATAATTCTAGGAAGTTGTTGCTTTCATTTCAGTTGGGGTTGAAGATTAAAGAATTTTTAGAAAAGTGTTCAATGGTTTTTGACCTGGAGGGGGTTTTCCACCTAAAATTCTTGTGTCTATTATGTCTTTTATTTACTGTTATTACTGGATAAACATTAATAATAATTAAAGATTAACTAATGCTCTGAAAAGATTTAAAAGTGCTAATTGCTAAGGAAAACTGATTCACCCCCCTCTTAGTATTTCCAACACTTGGTGGAGGGGGAGTAGCAATGAGGCTCCTAGGTGTGCTAGTACTCCTAGAGCCATGTACTTGGCTGAGTACACACCTAGCATGCATCCTAGCTATAAGCCACCCTTGGAGAGCGGCTGTGAGACTCGGTTAATGCTTGTGAGGTTTACATTTTCTTAGCCAATAGGATGTTGTAGAGACTTAGGTTTGATCACCATAAGTAGTTGGATGCATGTTTTCTTCCACTGGTTGATGAGGATCATATGTGGGTGAGGATCAATTCAAACCTAGGATTCTTTATCTCTACCAAGGTCATTGAGGATTGACATGGACTTGGTTGTGGTAGATAGATCTTCCTAGTGTCTTGTAGATTACTCTTCTTCTTAGAGCAATTGATGTGGATATTGGAGCATGACTCTTTCTATCATGAGGAAAATCTTCTTCTAAGATTAATACCTAGTTGATAGGGAGTGTTGATGTTTATGGAATCTAGAGGATTAATCTCCTCTCTATAGCCCTCTTAGAAGGCAAGACAACCCTTGACAACCCTAGCGAATGGAGCTTAAACCACACAAAATTTTATTTTTGGTCTACTAGCCTACATTTGGACAAGTCGGCCACACATGAAGGAATTTGATCTCCTAAGATGGGTATAAATACAAATCATGCTTCTTCGTTTGTCACTCATTCATTCACTCATCCAATCACAAGAAGTCTTCACACGTGCGAGGAAAAGAGGACTTTCGGGTCTGTTTTGGAGGATCTATTTTTCTGTTTTGACCTACTTCTACTTCTAACTTTCACTGAACTGTTGGAGGAGATCAAGACTTTGTTTGACTAGGATTTTGACTACCTTTTGATGTGTTGAACAACCCTACTTTTACGTTGACTTTGACCAATTTTTTTGGGGCTACTTTGGGATAGTTTGACCAAGATTTTGACTTGCATTGACTGGGTTGACTGAGCTATTACAGGGCTGAAATGCAAGCCTAAAGTGGAGGCCGAAAACTGCAGACTGAGGTTTGAACAAAGTTGAATTTTTGGACAAATTTGATTAGGTTGACTATTGTTGACTTTGACAAGTCAAGATTTTAACTATTGCATTTGTAAATTGTAAATTTTGCTGCTAAACATTATTTTAACAAGAAGAAGAAGAAGATTTCTTTTTTAAGGGTTTTCCCCATAGTGGGTTTTTCCTTGGCATTGTCAAATCTCTGTCTCATTATCTTGTATTTTCTTCTGTTGTTCATTGTTCTACTATATTAGAAAATTTAAATATACAATTGTTGCATAAGCTACATGTTAAATTAACATGATCTCTTCTGTGAAATTGTGATTGTGATCTACACAAATATGCACATTAATCTTGCAGTGAATATTAGATCATTGTATTATGATAGAAGTATTTGATGACAAATGAAAGTGACACTTGACAGTGAACTATATGTGGCAGCAAAGCTTTTGTGTTGGAAGTATATAGTGGCTCTTTGACTAGACAATGAACCTTGAAGGCAGGGAAATAGTTACTTTGTTATACAAGACAAGTGATCTACTTAAATGGTGTCCACAATATATAGTAACCTTGATGATAGATTTTACAGTGAGGACCTCCATATGACTGTCCTGTTAATTGACCTTGGGTAGCTGCAGCAGTGAGACAAAAATTTCTATAACAGTGATCCCGAGGTAACACAAAGTACAATAACCTTGTATGACTTGGACTTGATATGTGACAAAATTACTATAGTAGTGAAAACTTGATGATAGTATACCTTGATGTAACTTCGGTGACCTAATTACATAGTGGTGACCTATGACATATGTAGTAACAATGATTTTCATGTGAATAGTATTGACACTGCTATTGGGTTGTCAGATGTATGGTTAGCTGATGAACATGCGAGTTTACAGTGTTTATTGATGAGCACACTCAACAAAGGCGAAATTATTCATGTTGATATATAGGGTTTGAGGTATAGTTTGATGCGACAGCTAGGGTTTCATGTGCAAAGGGTTTGATGTACAAATTGAACAAAATAAGAGGCAGATTGGTGGCAAGGTACCAGGCATAATTGATTACTCAACCATATAGCACTAACAATGTCAGTGTGAGTCCAACAATGTTGTGCAATGGCCGTTGAAGCTAGGGTTTGAGGTATGTTTATGCAATCGTTAGATTGAGTAGAGTTGAGCAGTGTGGCTACCAGTGTTGAAGGAAATGTAACTAGGTTCAGTCTTCATATATATAAGCTTGACATTTGTATTTATTCAAGAGAAGAGAAATTATCTTTATATTATTTGTCAATGAGTTTCTTGCTCATTGAAGTAGGTCAAGCACATGTTTAAGTGCTTCTAGGAAGTCAAAAGGTCAATGTATTTATGTAAGACCCTTAGAGGGCATGTTACACTATGCATATAATTGGATTAGAGTCAAAAGGAATACCTCCAAGAAAAGTCAAAGTCATCTCCTTGCAACGAAAGCCTTCAAGCAACAAAATGGTGAAGAAATAAACAAGTTGGCCTCAACTCTTCATGTCGGCCTCAAGTCGGCTCAAAAGAAGTATTTAGACTCCTATACAAGGAGCCATTAGACCTCCTCAATGTAGAAGAGAATCATCTCTGAAATATACAAGATAAAGGACAAGAGAAGGGTACCAAAAAGGATAGTTTAAGGGTCTCTAAGTGAAACGAAGAAGAAAGGGAAGACGAATTAATTTCTGGACTATTCCTAGGGCTAGAAACAGTCACACGTGAGAAGAAAAAGGAGGACTATACGCAAGTATAACAACAATAACATATCAGTCAATATCCATCTTTGTTTGGGATAGATCTTAGGCCTATAAGGCTTCTCACTCAAGCAAAAGAGTTCCTCCCTCAAGCGAAGATAAAAGGAGCCTAAACTCCAAGCTAGCCTATCACACGTGCAATAATTTAGGGTTGTTGTACAATCATATCAGTTAGCACATATATCTCAAGAAGTATTTCGTTGGAGTAAGAAAAGGGTGTCTCCATAAGCAAAGGACATCACCAAGAATTAAATAAGGAACAGCTCATCTAGAAGCTCACATAAGTAAGGTCTATCACTAGTTTCTGAAAGAAGTAGGAAGATGAAGTGTCGGAGAACAAAGTGCCGGAAGAAGGAGGACGAAGTGGCGGGAAAACAAAGTGCTGAGGAATGAAGTGCTAGAAGAAGGAGGACGAAGTGGCGGAAAACGAATTGCTGGAAGAAGGAAGGACTTGACTTGTGCTTGGAGGATATTCTTAGGGTCTAGGGTTTGGCATTGATTAATAAGAAGATTCAATAACAGAAACTTACTGAGGTTTTTTCCTCTCTAAGAGAGTGATCTGATAATCACCCTATGAGTGACATCAGTTGAAGTTTCATTAAACAAAAGGTATTACAGACTCATGTGCTGGTGTGTGTTCTGTGTTATTTAAGCAATGGATCGATCAGATTGCCAATACACAGACATTTCAAATGGGAGGACAACAAAGAAATACAGTAAGCAACCACAAAGACACAAGAAATTTTAATAAGGAGTTCGCCCTGTTCTCCAAGGCTATGTCTCCGGTCCAGGTTTCAGTGGTGGCCTTGTTTTATTGTGTCTTTAAACAGAGAATTACAATGTAGGGACTCAATGTGAGTTCTCCCGAAGCAGGTTTTGCTTGGCAGGGTGGTTCTTGGATTCCCTAAGCCACTGGAGTACACGGACTCTTCTTTTTCCTACCAACTCTGTGACCTTCTGGTCTACAGTGGTAAGATCCCCACGTGCTGCTCAGCCTGGACAGATCCCTCCATGGGGTGGCTCGAATCTCTCAAGCTCGGTGGTGCTTGATGCTGCCGTTGGTCAGCTCGACCCTCTATCTCTTCCTTCTTTTC
The DNA here is from genome assembly GCA_000404065.3 of Pinus taeda. NCBI lineage: Eukaryota > Viridiplantae > Streptophyta > Pinopsida > Pinales > Pinaceae > Pinus > Pinus taeda. Next base: position 65,200 of record APFE031267767.1, read on the forward strand.
TCTTGCTTTACTGCCTTCTTCTCTGTGTATTTCGTCCTCCTCTCGGGATTCTGGTCTTTTTTTATTCGTCTCTCGGACTTAACTCCGACTTGACTGCATATTCTGTCTCTATTCATGGCTTTTAGCCATTCGTTTCCGTGCCTATTCGGTTCCTCTTCTGCCTCTGTCGATTCGCCTTTTGCAGCTGCGCTTGGAGTTCCTTGTTTGACATTAGCATGAACGCTCAGGGAGTGGCCACGTGTCCTTACCTGAACAGCGCCAACCTGCTCGTCAGTTCGTTTCTTTAGTTACGTCGTGGATGCGTTCTTCCTCCACTGTGGCGGTCAAATGGATTCCAAATCCCTTTAGAACGTGGCTTAATTCCCTGTCGATTCCGCTTCCTTCTATCAGGTGCAATCTCAGCCGTCCGATCTGGGCTCCTCCAAATCCAACATCATATGCATGTCCAGCACGGTTGACTTGCTTGACCGATAACGTGCGATCAACGATGGTTTTCTCTCACCTTCGCCGCCATGCGTCGATCGTTGAGTGGGATCGCTCCACTCTTCTCCAAAACCGTTTACCTTTAAGGGCGCCCCGATCAATACCACCGGTTTCCAGAGTGTGGGTCCCGCCTTTGTCCTTTTAGCGCTTTTTGTTTCTTCGCCTACGGTTCTCCGGCTCCCAATGCGACCGAGTGCTTAAGGCTCCTCCATTTCGTCCCTGTTCGCCCAACGATGCGTGATTATCGAAAATCACCTCCTTTTCTCGATCCAAGGCTCCCAGGGGCTACTTTGACCTCCTGCGCAGTCTCCATGGGCCTCGGTCAACGTGCTTTGACTGAGGTCCTCGTCTTCCACACTGGCTGCCATTGCCACTTGTTCAGGGTGTTTTTGATGTTGTTTTGGATTCTTTAAAGATTTGTTTTGTCCCGATACAGTCATGGTTCCTTGACAGTGTTTTATGGATCCAATTCGGATTATGGCCTTCCCACTAAAAAAACTTTTGGACCACCAAACGTTGGTTTTTCTTCAAGCATCGACTAAGTGAGGAAACTATTGTCTCACTTGCCCAATCTTAATCCACTTCGCACTGCTCGGCTTCGAACCTTTAAGCCCAATCCTGAGGTATTCCACTTGTCCACTACGCGTCATCCTTACCTTCCTGTCCAGCACTGTGTCTTCCCATAATTCATTAAGATATTCAGGTAGCAGGTCATCAACAGAAGGTAATTGACTCTGCTTTTCAGGGTCCTCAATCATTGAAGGTTCAAACAACCTCAAGCAATTTGTGTTCACGTCTAAGTAGATGTGCATGTAAGCTGGTAGATCAAGGCGAAAAGCATTTTCACCAATCTTATCAAGTATCCTGAAGGGTCCATACCTGATAAGTTTTAGCTTTTTGCTTTCACCTTGTATCCTGTCCTTGCTGATATATAGCCAGACTTGGTCTCCAACTTGAAAACTATGCTCCATCTGATGCTTATCATGCCTAGCCTGGTACTTGGCTTGGCTCTTTTCCAGCTGTTCCTGCATTGCCTGGTGGATCTCTTGGATTTGTTCAATGAACTTAGTTGCCTTGTCCACATCACTGTGTCTATCAACCATGGTATCTTTAGGAGACCTTAGTATGAAACCAAAACAAGTCTCAAAAGGAGATCTCTGTGTAGAACAGTGTTTGGCTCTATTGTAAGCATGTTGCACATAACATAAGTGTTCTTCCCAAAGCTTAGGGTGTTTTCTGCAATATCCTCTCAGTAACTGGATCACCATCCTATTAACTACTTCTATCTGGCCATCTGTTTGTGGATGAAAAATTGTACTTTTCTTTAATTTGGTGTCCATAAGTTCCCACAGACTTGACCAAAACTTCCCCATGAATTAGGTGTCTCAATCAGATATAATAGAAGTGGGTAATCCAAAATGAACCCATACATGTTCAAAGAACAATTTTGCAGTTTGTTCAACGGTAATCTGTTTACTACAGGGTATCAAAATACAGATTTTGCTGAACTTATCTACAACAACATATAGATATTCATGACCTTTCCTAGATTTAGGTAGTCCTCCAACAAAATCCATGGAAATGCTTTCCCAAGGGTGAGAAGGAACTGGCAAGGGAGTGTACAAGCCTAGTTTTATGTCGCTGGGCTTGCTTTTTGCACACATAGCACATCCCTTTACATATCTAGAAACTGTCTCACTCATTCTTGGCCAATAGCAGAACCTTTGCAGCTGTGCAACTGTTTTACTTACCCTAAAGTGACCCGATATCAAAGAAGTGTGTGCTTCCCTAATTATCTTTACTTTCTCAGTTTGTGGAATGCAGAGTTTCCCACAATGATATAAGAGTTGGTCCTTCATGTGATAGTCCAATTATTCTATTCTTTTGCCTTGACTCAAAGTTGCATATACATCTTTAAAGTCCATGTCCCGAGCATACTATTCTATGTAGCTTTCATGCAGCACAAAATTATGCTTAAGTATGGTAGATGCATTTATAATGGGTCTAGATAACATGTTTGCAACCTTGTTATGTATGCCC